>JAUJEN010000470.1:0-48773 GCA_030448925.1 Citrus cavaleriei
CGGTATAGCACACCCGCCGTGGGCCGCAAAGTAAATGTCTGCTTTTGCGTGTTTTGCTTAAGCCACAGAATTTGCTATCGGCTCCATTGCGTCGGTTTGTCCGACGACCAGCCGGGTCAGTACTACCAGTAGCCGCCCGCTTCTGCTTGAACAATCAAAATGGGTAAGATTTCGGCTGTTTTTGTCGTGGTTTATGGCTTGCCCTCTGGTCGTCGCCTTGGGACCGCGGATCGCGCACGGGACGACCGGGTCGGAACATGGGCGTGTCCTCGGCGGGCGTATGGAGGAAGAGTAGCATACCTGCCGGGGCCGCAGCAAACGAGACGTTGCGTGTTTTGCTTGCTTGCCAGATCTCATGATCGGGACTCTGGACAGGCCTGCTTATCCGACGGACCAACGGCCGGCCAAGCCAGAGAAGGGTACCGCTGCTCAATCAAACGTAAGGACGGTCATACATGAGTATTGGTCTCTTTGGGAAGGCTGATCGATAAACGGGGACGATTTCGCCGTTCAGAGGCGACCGGCGCTGGGGCCGAAAGTAAAATGGTTCGGTTACAGGGTTTACCGATTCTACCGTAGCCATGATCCGATCGCTCGATTATGGTTCCGTCAGTCCGAGCCGGACTACCGACGCTGGGCATCGATAGAGTGGGTAGCCACCCGCCGTCAACAATGAAAACGGGTAAGACGGGCCGTTTGCTTTATGGTTTCGACCCTCAAGGCTCATACCTTTGGGATCATGGGCGGATCGGCACATCGGGACGATTTTGGGTCTGCTTTAAGTGGGCGACCGGTGGCTGGGGCCGCAGAAAGTAAATTGGCTTGTTTGCTTTCGCCCTCGGCGGGCGGCTTTATGCCTCGGAGATCAAGGGCGCGATCGACACACGGGACGCATTTGACGGTTCGAGGGAAGTAATCCGGCGGTTATGGAAAATACTACTTAATGAAAAGAATGCAGGCTACGGCTTTACCAATCAAGATCTGGATTCGACATGTTCACGACCAAATTAAAGGCATCGATTTAACAACGGCTGTTTGAACGCCAAAATGGGTAAGATCGGGCTGCTTGCCTGGCTTACGGTTTCGGCTCTGGCCCTTCATGTCCTGGGATCAAGGGGCGGATCGGCACACGGGGACGATTGCCCAAGCTTGGTCTAAAAGCACCAGCAAATTTTAATGCATCAAGAAGTTTATTTAATCTATCGTGAGTATGATTAATGGTGATTTAGTGTCTATCCTAATGCAGAGCATGATTTAATTATAATGCAGAATTAATTTTGTAAATGGGTGGTTGGAATTGTGGTGTGGAAGTGATTTAAATTATCCTAAAATTGGAATTGAAATGCATTATAAATTAAATTGAATTGCAACGATTTAGAGTAAATCAGAGAAATCTATCAAATAACGCATTGGCATTCTGGATCCAGATCACATGCATCATGGGCTAAATAATCCAGATATCGTTAAGGTTCAAATCACGAGTGGGATCCACACTGGGCCAACCACGCCTAATCATTACGCATATATGCTTATCGTACAAATAATAATAACTCTTATACTAGAAAGCCGAAATTAAGCATAGATTCAGACAAGATCAGTATTATTTGCTCCATTTATAAGTCAAAATCATCCACAAAACTGTAGGGAAAGAAAATAAATTTACCAATAAAGCTCCATGACATACGTTGAGACTTCACCTTCAACCCAAGCTGAAAGGAAATTAGCTACTCATAATCGAACTAGGGCAAATGAGAATTTATTGTCAATGGAAGAAAATACAAGATGGAGAGAATTACAGAAATGATCCCAAAAAATGGATTCAGATATCAATTGGGGGGGAGAGGCCCCTTTATGTGAGGGACACGGAGTAAATCACTACCATCGATTAAAAACATTGACGCCGATCATACAAGACCATCAGTCAACAGTCCACTGTTTGACGATGCTGATGAACAGGTAACACGTTTGACCCGACTTCTTGAACAAGAACGCTGGTTCGACCGAGCAAACAGTAATCTGGCTCGCTGGAAAATAATCCCGTAGATGCATGCACCAGACGCGATTTTCGTTCACCGATATATTCACCGCCACCATCAATGTAAGAGACATAAGAATTTATCACAAGATTTGACACCTCATCACATCATCCGCTCTACGTGAATAAGGTCAGAATGGAAGAATATGATACAAGTAATTCATATATCGAATAGTACCGTATATGTAATAGTGTCATTTTTCCTTTATGCTTCCCTCCTAGCCGCTTTCAACGCCCCGAAGTTCAAAAGTGATGTCCGCTTTTGCCGGCCTCGACTTCCTTTACGTGAAATGACTATAATGCCCCTAAAATACATAAAATTACTTTTAATTAAAATAAAACACACCTAATTAAATCATGTTAATACAAATACAAGTTAGTGGTTGTTAGTAAGACTGAAATGTAAAACGTTTTCCTCATAAATATGTACTTAACACTAACACATCCCCCAATCAGCCTTATCATATCCCTAAGAACAGCCAAAACAAAAATTCAAATTCAAAATGATTCTTTTTTTTTGAAACACTCATATTTATTCAATCGATTAACGATAGCAATCAAATAAAAAGTATAAGCATTATCTCCACTAAAGAATATCACATAACCATCCATATTAATCAAAATTCTCAAAGAGACTTTGTTATATTTCTCCATTTTCAAGAATGACATGTCAAACCCTGCACCAATTCTGGGCAAGTATAATTTCCCACAAAGAAATTAAACCCAATAAACATAGTCACTCCAATGAATGGCAATCGGTAGAGGAAAATAATAAAAGTTAAACGACATCGCCACGCCTCACCAAGATGAAATAAATATGCCCCGCTTAGAAATAATACGATCTCAAGTCAAATAAAATTAGTCAACCCAATTTTATTTATCTTTTTTTTTTTTTTTTATGATCACTATTATCTTTTGAAAACGCCCCATATAACTAGCTTCTACTTCAACCATAGCTCCCTAAAATCAAGCAATGACATACGAACGTAAAGGTGGATACGGCTAACAAAGAGCGAAATAAGGAAAACAAAGTGCTCGAGAAAATGCAGATTTTTTTTTTTTTTTTGAAGCTGTAAAGTGTTGATTTCACCTATTATCGTTATTTTTATTCTTTCAAAACAACAACTTTGCTTTGTTTTTTTTTTTCTTTTGCTTTATTTAAAGCAACTTCACCGAACAACATAATTATTTACATTTTCAAACACATAAATAGATGGAACTTAAAGACATTAAAAATACTCCAACCTGAGGGTCATAATATGTTTGACAAAGAAAGGTTTATGTGTTTTTTTTTTAAAGGCTCAAAGGTAACTATGGATATTTAATAAAGGATGGCTGGGAAGTGCTCAAACGGATCAAAAGAGACGGCCTTCCATCGCTTCTTTAGTATTTCTAAATAATTATCCATATCTACTAGTTGATGGGCTCCCAACGCAGTTAACACACATTTTTTCTTTTTTTTTCTTTTTTTTTTTAATTTTACCATTTTTTAAAGGTTAACTTAAAGAAATCTGTAGATCGTATAAAAATAATAAATCAAGTGTTCGTATAGAGAGAACGCAAAAGCGTTACTTCAAGAAAACGATATAGGCTCAATAACTCACTTGGCACTTATTTATGATGTTCATTCTTCAAGTTAACTCTATATTTGCTCTCACATCAACACAGAGTAAGAAATATAATAACATCACTTGACCAAAGATAATACAAATACTAAAATTAAATTAATCACGCTATCCAACGTTAAAACAAATCACACAATTTTTATTTTTTTTATTTTCAACAACATTTCACTTCAACCTATTCTAAGCATGAAAGGAAAATATGCATGCGTAAATGTGAAAAATGATGCATACAAAACTAATTAGAAAAAGTTACACGAAATATTAGAAAACTTAAAATAATTTTTTTAAAAGAAGATGCGTTTAGTGAATCCATAATCTATTATTCAGCCATATCTTTCACCAAAAAGTTGAAAAATGTATATTTATGAGGAGAAATTAAAAGAAGAAAAATAAACATAAACACATAATAAAGAAAAGAAATGTCTGAATTTTTTTTTTTTTAGTTATTTTTAAACGATGAAGATGCTGCTTGTAGTCACTACATCCCAAACTGTCCCACAACAAAAAATTAGTAAAAACTAACCAAAATTTCACTAGTTTTACTTATTCTCCCCCAACTGCAATCTAAACATCGTCTCTCAATGCTTTTGTGTGCTTAGTAAGAGTTTGAAGACATCTCCCGGTGGTGCAACACGTAGAAAATATTTATTGCATGGAGAAGTAAATCTAATTTGTACTTAACAAGGGCTACCGTTATCATCATTATTTGTCGCTTCCAACAGCAAAGGTCCGTGGGTCTCGCTCCGGTTTATGTTTCAACATATCAAGTAAATTTCATTATATATGAGCAATAAAGAGTTTTTTCACATTGTATGAATGAATAGCTTTTTTATCGCATTTGCTAAGAACGCCGAGCAAGTTTCATCATAAAGTTATTGACATTTAACAAACCGATGGTTTCGGGTGAATGTGTAGATGGGGCCCAAGATGCTAGTGCAATATAAGTTTAGTTGCAAGATCTCCTGAAGGAAAATAAAAGCATCAAGATGATTAAGCATTTCGCTTATTCTTTTTCTGTATACCTAGACGACTAACTTTTCCGGGGGCTTGACGAAATGACTAATCGCCCAATGGTTTTAGGACTCTTGGATGATGCCTAACACTGACTTCCTCCATAAAAGCTTTCTGGTGACCATTTCTTGATAACCTCGTTACCTCCTCCATACACTAGCAGTACTTTTTCGCCGCTACGCCGACTAAGATCTATACCGCTTTAACGTAACTCTTGGCTGCTGCTATAGGTAACCAGAAAAGCACAAATGTCTTTGAATTAATCTATTGGGAGTAATGCCATTGTGATACATTTCTCGAAAATAATTTGTGAGTGCTTGACAAAAAAGGGGAAATCACATTTAGTTAATCTTGCTGACAAATGATCACGCTTGTGTATGGTGCAATATGTCAAGAAGCCAATAACGCGTAAAGCACGCGTCAAGCAGTCAAAAAGGAAACAAAGAAAGTGAAAAAAGAAACAACACAAGGAAAAGCAAACAAGAATAAAATTTTTAAAGACAATAATGCACACACAAAACCAATAGTGAAATAAAATAAGAAGTGAATGGATATTTACAGGTAAAATATGATCGCTCACATCTTCCTCGTTTATTCGTAAACGCTTGAACGCCTCTTTATGGTCGGTAGATAGGCTTCCTATCCGCTATAAACCGGCAACAGGTCGCTATAAATGATTCCGGAGATTATATCGTAGACAATGTTTCTGAATAATGGCCATAACTCGAGAATCGCCTTGCACATATCCACTGACGCTTTCAAGAGACAAAAGATATCATCCAATGACTCTTATTCAAGCCATCCTAATGAATTGGAATCTATCTTCCTCAAGTATCGCACATCATTCCTAAAGAATATGGGTTTCTATCGAACCTATTCTCCGCACACTTATGACAAGCAACGTAAATTCTTCGAGTTCGCTGCTTTCAAGGTAATTTCTTACCACAAATCCGTGTACTTAATGTAATAATTGAGGTAACTCACCGCCGACCGTATTCCTTAGCCTCGGGACAACCAACTATCGCCAGTATGTTATTCTTCATGAGTAATCGTGATGCGTCGACCAGCTTTATAGATCGTAGCGAGGGTATTCGAGGAAGGGTGGAATCGCTATGTAAGCTTTTGCTAGAATCTCGCTTATCCATACTACTGTATCGCTTATTATGGGAAACCTGGCAACTGACTTGATTGTCAATGAGACTTATCCGCCACTTCACCGCAGTAACAAACTAAAGCACACAAACGTAAAAAAACAAATTAAAACACACAAAGAAAATTAAAATCGTCCTTATCGAATTTACCTCAAGCCTCCGAACCGGATGTCGTGAAACACTTCTTCAATGTCTCCGAAGTTGGCTTTTCTAAACCCTCAACATAGGCTACTAACTCAAAGGTGGGGGTTGTGGTAGCCCAATGCGATGTGTTTTACAAAATTGAATCAGCTTTTCGAGATTTAGAAGCCATTGGCTGTTTTTCTAAGCGCAGAACGTTCGCAGATGAACGGTTCCAAGCAAGCGTACTCCATGATTAAAAACGATAAGAGAAAAACTTAATAGCTTAAACAAAACACACTTATGCAAAAATACTCAATAAAAGAATAATAAAAAGAAAGAAGAAAATCAAATCAACGAAAAGAAAACAAATCAATTCAAATCCTGGTCACTCAAATTTATTTCGTGGCCTTTTCCATGGGTCGGTATTCTGGAGAGAATGGGCTTTAATCTTGACCATTAACTTCTAAACGTGACACCGCTCTTTCTTCGGTCCTTAATTTCAATCGCCTGCGGGAAAAAACAAGATGTAAGCAACGGGCTGCACTAACGAGAAACAGAATCTCACTGAATAAAAGTGCGTTTAGAATCGAATAAAAAGCACTTCGACTCCGGAGTGAACGATTTTCATAATTTGCTTATCACTAAGACTTTCATTCGCTGCTTGTAATCTGGCATTTTCAGATGCATCATTGCTAATTTCTTCGTTCGCCACCGTAATCTTCTTCCGGAAATGTCATTGTCGATGTCAAAATCAATTTCGACGGCCCAATACGCACGACGCCTGAACCCACGTAGTAGGTGGCAAGCTTTCCATACACTAGCCTATAGGGTGACATCCTAATCGGCCCTCAGCCGCTCTATATGCCCATAATGCATCATCAAGTCTTACGACCAATCTTTTCCGTCTGGCCTCACCGCTTTTTCTAATACGTGCTTGATTTCGACGAGATCTCAACTCGCCAACGTTCATGGACGATATGGGGTCGCCACTTTGCGTGATTGAACACTTTTGTCAAAAGTGCTTTAAATGCTTACAAAAGTAAGCACCACCATCACCGACATTGCCGAGAATCCAAAGCGCACAAACAATTTGCTTTTCAAAAAATCCTATCACCATCTTCAGGTGATCATCGTTCTGTACATACGGAATTGCTTCACCCATTTTCGAGACGAGTCAACACCAACCAATACGTATTGATGGGCGGCAAAAGAAGCGAAAGGGTCCCATGAAGTCGACAATTTATACGTCAGAAAATTTCAACCACTAAAATTGATTTAAGTAAGTGCAGCATCATGTTCTTCGTAATGCCCCCCATTCGCTGACACCTATCATAATGTGAATGTAGTGTAAAGCATCTCAAATATAATAATAACAGAACCACATTGTAAAACTTTAGTTGTCCGCTTTTCAGAACTAAATGGCCTCCACAAAGCTTGTTCATGGCGTAATGAAAGGATATTCAATTTCACTTCGACACATCGCCTAACACCAATTTGGTCTGCACAATACCAACAAATACTTGTCATCCTAAAAGAAATTTTATTTCCAAAGAAATTTAGCTTGTCTTGCTTGGTCCAATGCTTCCCAAATTTACCCGGTAATAAAGATAATTAACTATATCAAAGATACCAAGGTAATACTTCCACATTCATCAATTGTCATCCTGAATGACTCATTTAATGGTAACGAATTTCTCAGAATCAGGTCAAAATTTGACGAGAGATTTAGGTCCGCCACGACATATTTCTCTCGTGGCCTTTCTTTATCTTTTGAATTCCAAGTCAAATTCCCTGCAAAAGTAATACCCAACTAATTAGTCTAGCTTTGCATCTTTCTTTATGTATATTATCAAGAAAAGCGCACGATCCTATATAATTATTTTACAACCAACGAGATAAAGACGAAATTTTTCCAATGCAACACCACCGCTCAAGTAGCATTTCTTTTTCAGTAGAAGCTTGAATAGTTCAACTGTGCATCATTCAATGTCATACTAGTAGAAACGACACTTAATTCGATCAACTTTTGTCCTGCAATAATGCCCTATCGATAATCGATGCATCACACATGAGCTCAAATGGTAAGCTGCCGGGGGCTCGGCCCTAATGATGGGAAGCGGCGATGTCAACAATCGCTTTAATTTTCAAAGTAAAGACTGGTTATGAATCATTAAAGATAAATGTACATCCTTAGCAAGTAAATTGCATAAGCGTCTAAACTTCGCTAAAATCTTAACAAACGCGTATGTAGAAACAAGCAAAGATGCCCAAGGAAAGATCTACTCATTTCTCCGACTGCTTTGTGGAGGAAGATTAGAAATGAGATCCACCTTGGCTTATGTCAACCAATACCTGTTGCTCTAAATGACGCGACCGACCGAACAATAATTTTGTTTTACCATAAAACGGCACTTCTCCCAATTCAAGATTAAGCTTCTTCGATACATCTTCTGCAGAATAACTAGCTGCTAGATGATGTAAACATTGATCAAACGTAGTCACCAAAGATGAAAATCATCCATAAAGACTTCAAGGAATCGTTCTCAACCATATCAGAAAAATGCTCAATACGCATCGCCGAATGTAAAGAAGTGCATTACATAATCCAAATGCATTCTCCTATATAGGTAAAAGGCTAAAAGCGGCGTTGAAGTAGTTTTCCCACTAAAAGTGCCAATCGATTATATCCCCGAGTAGCCATCTAGAAGCAATAAAATTCATGGCCTGCTAATCTATCAAGCATTTGATCAATAAATGGTAAGCGAAAAATGGTCCCTTACGTGTGATAGAATTCAACTTTTCTATAATCAATGATACACGCCCATCCTCGTAGTTACACTAGTCGGGTACTCAATTTTATCGCATTGCAACCATCAGTGGGACTTCGACTTTTCGGGGGACACTTGTACTTCAGATCAAACGAACGAATCTATCGTAAATCGGGTAAATGATACCCGCCTATCAATGGGCCTTTAATAGCCAAGGCGACTTCGTTTCTAACAACTTTTCACGTTAGATTTAACCGACGCTACATCTCCTTGCATGCTTTAGCATTTTCATCAAGGTGAATGTAATGCATGCAACTCAGGGGTTTATACCTTTTACGTCTCAAGTATGCATGGTCCATCCTAATGCCCCTTTGTGTTTTTTTAAAACATCCAACAACTTACCTTTTTGTTCGGCTATTTCAGGATGATGAGATGACATCGCGTAGTACTTTCTTCTCCCAAAAATGCATATTCCAATGCGCTGGGCTGGGCAATGGTTTGAGCTCGAAGTTTCGGCAGGTGGAGATTCTGGCGGACGTGGATGAGTTTTCTCTCGACGGAAAAGTATGTTCAACTCTTGATTTCCATTTATTAGTGTCTGGCCACGATGTCAAGCGCCAGGCGTCAATTTCATCAACTCGATCTCGTTATCATCAAATCCAAACCAAAGCTTTAAAGTTAAACATGTTTCAGAAAGGATCATCACTTGCGTTTGAAACAAAAGTATCAACTAATGCTTCAATTAAATCCACATCAACAATTCCATCATCTCGTGACACCGCGGAGGTTGTTTAACAATGTCAAGATGTTCAGCCCATAGTCACGCTGGCTGAAAGACATTAACCGCATATTTCCGGGTCCCGTATTGAACGCGAAGCATCCCAGCTGCCGAAAATGCCGGGCCTAAGAATACCCGGGATGCGCCTTGAACTCAATCCCAGTATCATTGAAAGTGTCAATCATAAATGAAATCAACAGAAAAATAAAAATCTTGTTCTACCTGCGGATAAGCACGCCTCCACAATACACACGGCATTTCATGACCGACCGAAGTGTCGTAACAATTCACCTGGAGTCGTGGTGATTCCTCCCACCAAGTTTCACTTCCTAATACGAGGTTAGCAAAGATTTACACTACCCTCCCAAATCCAACAAAGCATTTCCTCAATTGTGTGGTCTCTCATGCCATAATGAGATGTTTCTGGGAGCCCGTCTTGCATTTTAAAGGAATTTTACGTCAGAGTGTAGAATCTAACGCTTCGTTAAAATGCCTTCAACATGCATATTTCTTTAAGATAAAAGGTCTTTAAGAAACTTGGCATAGATGGAACTTGTTTAATAGATCAAGAAAGCGGATGTTAACACTTTCACTGCTTCAAGATCTCAAGAATCTCACCCGTGATTTTCCTCTTCCTTTCGCTTAACCCTCCAGAGGAAATAGAGCTTTTGAACATATTCTCGTAATCGGGTTTCTTTTTTCCTCCGGTAGAGTCTCAACATTCACAGTACAATTTGATTTTCTTGTCACCCATCTCCACTTTGTTGTCGACTTCTTTCCTTTCGCAAGGTCATGACCGCTTTCCTCTCCATGTCAGTGGTGAACCGGTACTTGTTTCATGTACCTTTAGATTAAAGCATCGTCGACGGAAATTTACCTTCTCAACAAGAATTGCCAAGGTCTCAACCTCAAGTTAGTTGTCCCACCATCTTCGAGGCTTCAAACCGACCGGATTGTGAATCAAGCCCCGCTTCAACTCATTTCGTAGTCCATCAACGGTCCGGATTCTTCGTTGCTCAATCGCGGGAGTGAGTAACATTCTTGAAATTCAATGCATCCTCCCACAACTGGTCCGGGTCAGAGTAGTTTTGGTTCTCGATTGTACGGTTCTAAATGGTGTCGAGAGGTCAAGATGATTTCGAGAACGAGCCGGAGTCAGCCGGGTCCATTCTCCGTTGAATCCCAGACCATGAAAATCGGTGGTCTCTCCATCCGTGGTTATATGTGTTGAGTACCGGGTTGTAATTGGGATGGCTTTCATTACAATCTATGGCATTGGCTCGATCCGAAAGTAATGAAGTCATGGTCATGGTTCGCTGATTTAGCAAATGATAACGATGCTTATTTGTCGAGCAAGACCTTTCAACCATCTCCTTGACTTCTTTCGATTCCGTTGACTCCGCCAATTGAACCTCATTTACTCCCTTAATTCTTCTAGTATTCTCGAGTTATCGACTTTGCTAGTTGGGAATTATCCGCTTGTCGCCGAAGAATTCCCAAATCGATGCACTTTTCGACATTAGCTCTCCACTTATTGCCATTAGCCATTCTTGCACATTCGCAAAAATCCTCCAAAAAGTATTGGCATTGATGCCATTTCTGACTCCATGATGTGGACACTTCAAGAGTAGCCCATTTAAATCAGCTTCCTATGTTTCGAAACTCGTCATTCTCTCTCGAGTAAACTTCGAGACTTCCTCAATAAAGCATTGGCTTTTATGAATCGGGAAATAGTTATTCAAAAATTTAGTTACCATTTGTCTCCCATGATGAAATGCTATTAGCAGGCAACTTTTTCGATTTAACCATGAACGAGCCTTTCATCCTTTAAAGAAAATGGAATAATCTAAGTTTTACATCATCATCCGAAAAATTCTCAGATTTAAAAGTTTGACAATAAGACGAAAATCATTCGACGATTATATGGATCCTCATTTTCAGGCCATAAACGCTGGGAGACAATTTAGTTAAGACACTAGGGTTTTAATTCAAAACTCCTAGCAGCTACATTTGGGTATCTTATATATGATGTTAAATTAGCTAATTGGACCAAAATAGTCCTTAAATGGCCTCCGGTGGTACAAGCTTGAATCCATTCCAAATTTATTTTAATGCTTTTAAAGGTGCTGTTTTTCTAGTTCAAGGTCCTATAGTGCTCAAGACAGAATAAATGATCTACCACCACTTACGCAAAAAACAAATAAAATAAAATAAAGACGGAACAAAAACAAATAAAAATAGCAAGAGGAGAAATTACGATACTAACCTTTATCATATTATTACAACCTTTTCTATAAAAATACACAAAACAAATACTAAATAAATTAACTAAAAATTAAATTAATAAAATAAACAAAATTACAAAGAAAAAAATAAATTGAAAATTAAATTGGTCAGACTTTTAAAGTTAAGGGAAAAAGAAAAGAAATACTAACCTTTAAATGTAGATTTATTTTTCTTTTCTTTTAATAAAAAAAAAATACAAAAAACAAATAAAAGAATGATTCACAAAATTAATTCTATGAATTAAAATTACTTCTCACTTTCAAGAACGGCGCCTAAAAAACTTGCAGTAAATTTTAATGTATCAAAAGTTTACAATCTATCGAGTATAGACACGGTGACGAGTTTCGATCCCACGAGGTGGATTTTAATTATACGTAGAATTAATTTTGTAAATGGGGAATTGGAATCATGGGTGGAAGTGATTTAAATTATCCTAAAATTGAATTGAAATGGCTATAATAAATTCTAAAATCGGAATTGCAATGACGGTATATAAATCAAGAGAATCTATCAAATAACGATTAAGAATTCGATCCGTATCAACATGCATCATGGGCTAAATAATCCAGACATCGTTAATACCTAAATCAGTGGGGATCCACACCCTTTAACCACGCCTAATCAATACTTATAGCAGTTTTATCGTACAAATAATAATAACCTTATACTAGAAAGCTGCGTGTAAACTGGCAAGATATCTAGACAAGATCAAGATATTTGCTCGACTATAAGTCAAATCATCCACAAAAACCAGAGGGGAAAAGAAAATAAATTCTACCAATAAAGCCCATGACACATACCGTTGAGACTTCACCTTCAACCCAAGTTTCAAGCGAAATTAGCCTACCATAATCGAACCAGGGGCAAATGAGAATTTATTAAAATACGAAGAAAATACAAGATGGAGAGAGAATTACAGAAAATGGATCCCAAAATGGATTCAGAGATATCAAATTGGGGAGAGGCCCCCTTTTATAGACATAATGAGTAAATCATGGCCATCTGGATTAAAAAACAGCCGACGCTCGTGATCGCGTTTAACGCCATTATCAGCCCACCCACGGTTTGACCACGGATGAACAGAATACGCAGGTTTGACCCGACTTCGAACAAAGAACGCTTTGACCCTGATGAACAAGAACGCTAGCTGAAAATAATCATGGCGCAATCAGACGCGATTTTTCGTCTAATCGATATACCGCTATCACGCCACCATCAACAAGACATAAGAATTTTAGCCCAACAGGATCGTGACACCTCATCACCAATGAACACATCATCGGTCCGCTCTATGAATAAATGTTGCCGAATAAAGAACGTATACGCATCATATAATGCGGAATAGTAACGCATACGGAATAATGTGTCATTTTTCCTTTATGCCCTCCTCCTAAGGTTTTCGAATTCCCGAGTTCAAAAGTGATGTCCGCTTTTGCCGGGTTCCGATCTCTCCTTTATTGTGAAATGACTATAATGCCCCTAAAATACATAAATTACTTAATTAAAATAAAATACACGTAATTAAATCACAAGAATGTTAAATACATAAAAAGTATGGTTATAAGAAAGACTAAATGTAAAATGACGGTTTTCCCTTTATAACATGCATTTTCTAACATCGAACACGTCTGGGGTAGTATGCACACGGGGTCGCAGTAAATGGGCCGCATTTTGCGCCAGAATCATGATCGGCCTCGACAAGGCCGCGCTTAGTTTTCTTCTCGACGATTAACTCAAGGCCAATACCCAGATGGGGTATTACCATTTTCGCTTTTAACGCCCATTGAGAAATGGTAAGATCGAGGTCATTTTTTCATGGGCGGTTCATGCAGAAACTACAAAAGGGCCCATTTACTAAGGTCAGGCGCTATAGCTTTCTACCAGCCTCTAGCCCCGACCGCACCCATCCGAACCGACCAAATCGTTGCCCTCGTGCCGATCTCATGGTCCTCCCGGCATGAATCCGTACCAGGCCCAAACTGGGCAAAACCGCAAAATAGCCCCTGATCCATTTTTTCTGCGATGCCGGGTATCAGGAAAGCTACCCCCTTCCCGATTCCTCCGTCCCGGACGAACGAACCGCAATCGGAGGCCCCGATCATGAGTTATTAAACCGCAAACCTAGCAAAATGGCCCATTTACTTGCGCCCCGAGGCTACGTTAAAGAGTAGCCGCTTCGCCCGACCTCAGACTACCAACCGACCAATCGCCGTCTCCCTATGTGCCGATCCCCATCGGTCCCCCGGGTACGCTCACCGGGGCCCAAACCTCAAAACCGGCAAAAACGGCCCCGATCTTACCCATTTTTCGGTGTTCAAACCACCGGACGGCCACCACCCATCCAGATGTTCTTCGGCCTGGTCCCGATGAACGGAATCCGCAATCGGAGGCCCTTCGAAGCACGGTTACGGCCAAATTGGCAAAACATGCAAAAACGCCCCATTTACTTAAGCGCCTCGAGGGAAGTATAGTCCCCGCCCGCCCTCCCCCGCACTCCACCCGAACATGATCAAAACCAGCCCCTTCTGTGCCGATCCCCCTCCCCGACCGCTTCCTCGCCTTCAATCTGACCAAAATCGCCCCTATGTGCCGATTACGCCCACGGTCCCCTGAACTGGGGCCTAAATCAAACCGCAAAACGCCCCGATTTTTCACGTTTCGGTTCATCCCCGCCTCGGGTCCCGCTGAGAATCTTAGATCGACTTCCGAAACCGCAACCCAAAAACGCCCCATGGGTCAGTCAGGCCACAGCAGCCCGCTTCGCCTCGTCAGGACTGATTCTCGCCCCTCCTCGGCCGATCCCACTAGTCCGGCAAATCATTCCTCAAGGGCCACTGCTGTCTTTATTTTTGGGTTCACGCTTCTGATCTCGACGCCCCGGCTGGTCTTGCTTTCTGAGGAACGACCAATCGAACCGGCATGAGTTACCCCAAAAAACCTAAAAATTCACCATTTTACTATAAGCCCTCGGCTTCGCCTACACTTCGGACCTCCCGCCCACGCTTCCAGCCGGATCGGCCCGTTGACATTCAAAACCGGGGTCTCGGGCCCCGATCTGAGGCCGTCCTCTACATAAATCCTCAAGCCGGAAACCCCCATTTTACTCTATGGGCCCCGATCTGAGCCCGCCTCGACTGCATCCACCAACCAGACCAAATCGCCCCGCAGGTCGATCCCGCCAGACACTGTCCCTGGGCTCCAATCGCTAACCGCAAAAACGTCCATCTTTACCTTTTCGGGTTCAAAATGGACAAATATACCCCATCCCGACGCCGCCTCAAAATGCCGAGTCGGACTAACGTGAGGCCCTGATCACCCAACCCAGAAACTTTTTTTAGCGCCCCGAGGCCGCAAGCAGCTCACCAACCCAACAAATCGTCTCGATCTCAGCCTCCACGAGATGGTCCTGAAATCAGAAAACTGTGGCTCTGTTAAGGCTTAAACCACGGGTTAGCTACCCCCATCCGATGACTACCGCCTATTAGGTCCTTGCCGGACGAACGGAATCAAGAATCGGAGGGATTCGAAACCTTGCAAAACGCCTTATTTTCAAAGCCGGAATTATAGCCCCCGCCTGGCCGCATTCCAGCTCAACATGACGGAAAATCGCCCCCGCGGTGCCGCCCCGCCCACGGCGTTCGGTCCGCAAAATCAGAACGCTCTTCGATCTACCCATTTGCATTCAAACCGCCAGGTACCTTCATCTCCTAACAAACGGAACCGTTAATCGGAGGCCCCAATCATTGGTTACACCAAACCGAAACTCGCAAAACGACGATTTTACTTGCGCCTCGGTAGAGCTCCTCATTGCTGTCCGACTGCAGATTTCCATCCAAACCCAATCAAATCGCCCCTCGTAGGTCGATCCCGCCGCGTCTCGGCATGATGTTATTGCTTGCTTTTGTTGTTTGGGCCTCTTGGGGACCTGGGCGGATCGCACACGGGCAACGGCTGTCCGGCGGGTTCGGAAGGCGCGTCCAAGATTGGGTTATAGCCCACGATGCCCTTTGGGCCGCAGCAAATGGGCCGCTTTTTTGCGTTTTTGGCTTGCTTTACCAGAACTCATAATCTGGACTCCGATTATGTTCCGCTTTCGACGGACCAAAGTAAGTGCGGGGCATCGGATGGAGCTGCGGCTTTGAATGCCGAAAAATGGGTAAAGATCGGGGCCGCTTTTCCGGTTTTCATGTTTGGGAATCCCGGGCGGTTCATGCCCGGGAATCACGGGCGGATCGGGCACACGGGACGATTTCCGGGTTCAGGCAGGTACGTCCCAGTATGGGCAAGGGTCTATAGCACACGGTCGGGGACCGTGAATGTAAAACGGGCTGTTTTGCTTAACTCATGATCGCGGCCGCTTATCATGTTCCGTCCGACGGACCAGCCAGGAGGGGCATCGATGGGGGTAGCCGCCTACGGTTTGAACGCCGAAAATGGGTGATTTGGGTCGGACAAGTTGCAGATTTTAAGTTTGATAGCTGGTGGATCGCAGGAATCGGCACATGGCGATTTACGATTTCGTCTGGTTCGGTGGGTACGGTCCGGCGGGCGGGCGTGGGCGAAGAGATAGCACGGTTCGGGGCCGCAAGTAAATGTGCCGCTGGTGTTTTACGGCTTGCCGTCAGAATTTCAGCGATCGGGGCCTGATTGCGGTTCCGTTGTCTGACGGAACTACCGCGGGGCATCAAACACGTGTGAGAAGTCCTACGGCTTCAACGCTAAAATGGATAAAGATCGGGCCGCTTGCTTGCTTTATGGTTCCCGGGCGGTTTCATGCCGGGATCCAAGGATCGGCACACGGGATGATTTTGGTCGTGTGTCCGGCGGGTTATAGCACACGGCGGGGCCAGTAAAATGTGCCGCTTTTTGCGTGTTTTGCCGCTTTATTGAACTCATGATCGGGCCTCCGATTGCAGGTTGTCCTCGGATCCGAATCCAGCCAGCGGGCATAAGACGGATGGGAGGCACTACCCGCCGTGGTTCAACGTCAAAAATGGATAAGATCGGTTGTTTGCTTGGTTATGGTTTACCGGGGACCGGGGACTGATGGGCACACGGGGGACGATTTCGGTCGGGTTCGGGCGGGTGCGGTTCGGGCGGGCGAGGTTATAAGACACCGGCTGGGCTTTTTGCCGGTTTTAGGGTTCACCCTCTGCGGATTCATGCCCTGCGGATCGCGTATGGATCGCACACGGGACGATTTCGGTCGACTACTAAAAGCGGTCCGGCTAAGGGCGGTAGGGCTATAATACGACTCGTGGTCAAAAAGTATAACGTACCGTTTTTGCGTGTTTTCACGGCTTACCATAACTCATGATCGGGCTCGATCGAGGTTCCGTTGTCTGACGGACCAACAAGGGACGGATTGGTAGCAATTGCTCAACGTCAAAATGGGTAAGATCGGGGCCGTTTTTGCCGGTTTTGTGGTTTGGGCCCCCCGGGGATCGGTTCATGCCCTGTGGGGACCATGCGGGCGGATCGGCACACGGGACGCATTTTGGTCGACTCGCTGCGCGGTCGGGCGGGCGGGGCGCGCGGGGCTATAGCACACGTACTCGTGGTCAGCAGCATAACGGGCCGCTTATGGTGTTTTGCCGGCTTCGAATCTCATGATCGGCCTCATCATGTTCGCTTTGTCCCACGACCAGCCGGCGGGACATCGATGGGGGCCGCATTAACGCTGAAAACGGGTGACGACAATGTTTTACGGCTTTATGGTTAGGGAAGCCATGGCGATCGTTCATGCCTCGGGGACTACAAGGATCGGCACACGGAGACGATTTCAGTTGGTCGTGGGTACAGTCCGGCGGGCATAAGGGCGGCCGGGTTATAGCATTACCACGGGGCCGCAAAGTAAAATTGGGTTGCTTTTTGCGTGTTTCACGGCTTTCCGAATCCCATGATCGGACCCACGACAGGCTTCAGTTACCGGGCTGACGCATCAATGGTGACCGGGGGTATCGGATCGGGGTAGCTCCAGTTCAACGTCAAAAACGGGTAAAGATCATCATGGGTCGCTTTTGCTTTTAGTGGTTCGGGGTTCAGCTCACAGCGCGGATCAAGGGAAGGATCAGCACACCTGGGACGACCAGGGGTTCGTGGTGGTGTGTCCGGACGGGCGGCTTATAGCACACCAGGGCTACCGCAAGTAAAATGGGCCGCTTTTTGAAGCTGCCGGCTTTACCAGTAACTCATGATCCGCGATCGGGGCCTGACAGGGTTCCGCTGGTCTGACGGACCGCCGCTTGGGCATCCGGATGGGTGTGTAGCCGCTCGGCGGTTTGAACGCCGAAAGATGGGTAAGATCGGGCCGCTTGCTTTGCTTTTGCTTCGGGCCTCCCGGATCGGGTTCATGCCCTGGGGGGACCGCGGGGGGGGATCGGCACACGGGGGACGATTTGGGTCGGCTCACAGCGCGCGGGAGGGTTATAGCATAACAATTTCTGGCCGGGGCCAGCAAACGGGCCGCTTTTTGCCGGCTTTCGGCCAGTAATCTCATGATCGGGCCCCATCATGGGTTCCGCTTCATCCGACGGGACCAGCCGTACGGGAATCGACGTAGCCGCTCATGTTCGACCAATTCACCGAAAATGGGTAAGATCGGGCCGCTTTTGCTTAAGAGGAGGGCTCGCTCCGAGGGCGTGTTCATACCGGGACCGCGGGCCGGGATCGGCACACGGGGGAGGATTTCGGTCGATTAAAAGGGAAAAGGTCGCTGGTTCGGCAGGCGGATCGCACACGGGACGACATTGGGTTCGACAGACGGGTCCGGGCGGGCGGGTTTATAGACCCGGCCTCGGGGGCCGCAAAGTAAAATGGGCGGTTGCTTTTGCCGCTTCGCCGTAACTCGCGATCGGCCTCCGATTGTGTTCCGCTTCCCGGCGGACCAGCGCGGGCGGCATCGATGGGGCGGTAGCGTTAGTTTGAACTCAAAAAACGGGTAAGATCGGGGCCGTTTTTGCAGGTTTGCGTTCACCTTCGAAGGCGTTCATGCCTCGGGACCGGGGGGCGGGATCGGCACACGGGGGATGATTTCGGTCGGGTTCGGGAATGCGGCGGGCGGGTTATATACACGGCCCGGCCACAAAGTAAACGGGCTTTTTATGTGTTTTGCTTGGTTACCAGATTCATGATCGGGTCTCCGATCGCGGCCTGCTTTCATCCGACGGACCAGCCGCAAGGGCATCGGATGGGGGTAGCCGCGGCTTTCGAACAATCAAAATGTAGACGGGAAGACGCTTTTTGGTTCGTTTAGGGTTTACGCTTCTCGGGCGGTTCAAGCCCCGGGCGGATCGCACACGGGTAATGGGCACGATTTCGGATTCGGCGCGGGTCCGGCGGGAGTGGCGGGTTTATAGCACGACGATGGGGCCGCAAAGTAAATGTTGCAGGTATTGCCACTTTCAACTCGCGATCGGGCTCTGACAGTTCCGTCATCTAACTAGACCAGCCAAGTAAGGCGGGTATTGTACGGGTGGTAATCACCACGTTCGAACGCCGATAAATGGGTAAGAACGGGGCCGCTTTTTGACTGGTTTTGGTTTGGACGCAGCGGCGGGATCGCACATCGGGGACGATTGTCGGGTTCGGCGCGCGAGGGCGGGCTATAGATCAGGCCCGCAGCAATGGGCTGCTTTTGCCGCTTTCCAGAATCGATGATCGGCCTCCGATTCTGCCCGCTTGCTCGACGGGACCACCAAGGAGCACGGATGGTAGTTCTCCGGCGGTTTAAACGTCAAAATGGGTAAAGACGGGGCTGGCTTATGGTTCGTCTGGGCGGTTCATGCCGGGGATCATGGATCGCACACGGGGACGATTTCAGTCGGGTTCGTGGTGCGGTCCGGCGGGCGGGCTATAGCACACGGCTCGGTCACAGTAAATGGGCTTTTTTGCGTGTTTTGCCTGCTTTCGCTTTTAACTCGTGATCGGTCTCCGATCTTTGTCCGACGACCAGCTGGACGGGCATCGGATTGGAGGGTAGCCATGCTTTCGATCCCAAAATGGGTAAGATCGGGCCATTTTGCTTTGCTGGGTTGGGCACCCTCATGGTTCGCCTGGGGACCGCGGTGCGGGATCCGCACACGGGGGACGAGTTCGGTCGGGTTCGGGCAGGTGCGGTCCGGTGGGCGGGTTAGAGCACACGGTCGGGGCCGCAGTAAAACGGGTCATTTTTCCGCTGGCTTTCACCGTAACTCATGATCGGGCCTCCGATCATGGGTTCCGCTTTCATCCGACGACAATCTGAGCGGGCATCGGATGGGGTAGCCGTCATGGGTTTAATCGCCGAAAAATGGGTAAGATCGGAGCCGTTTTTGGCTTATGTCACCACCCGGGCGGTTCATGCCCGTGCGGGACCGCGTGATCGACACACGGGGGATGATTTCAGTCGGGTTCGGGCGGGTACGGTCCAGGGCAGGCGGGCGGGGCGAGTTATAGCATACGGCCTCGGGGCCGCAGAAAAATGGGCCGTTGGCAGGTTTTCCTGCTTTCGCCGAACTCATGATCGGGCTCGACGGGTTCCGCTGTCTGGACGGACGAACTGGCGGCGCATCGGGATGGGGGTAGCCGCCAGCGGCAGATCCCGAAAAATGGGTAAGATCGGGGCCATTTTTGCTTTATGCGTTGGCACCCCCGGATTCGCCTCGGGGATTGCGCGTGGATCCGCACGGGATGAGTTCGGCCCGGGGCAGGTGCGGTCCGGGTGGGGGGTTATAGTACACGGTCGGAAAGTAAACGGGTATTTTTGCTTGCTTTGACCAGTAACTCATGATCGGGCCTCCGATTACGGTTCCGTTTCATCCGACCGGATGTTGAGGGCGGCAACGGACGGGTAGCCACCGCGTTTAATCGCCGAAAATGGGTGATCGGGGCCGCTTTTTGCCGGTTTACGGTTGTTCCGCGGGCGGTTCATGCCTCGATGGGGACCTAGGGGTGGGATCGGCACACGGGGGATGATTTCGGTCGGATTCGTGCGGGTACGGTCCGGGGCGGAAGCGAGGCGGGCGTATATAAAGACACGGCCTGGGGCCGCAGTAGCAAACGGGCTGCTTTTGCGGTGTTTTCCGCTTTACTCGAATCGATCGGGGCCTCCGATTGCGGTTCCGTTTCGTCCGACGGGACGAGCCGGGCGGCGGCATCGGGATGGGGGGTAGCCGCCCGGCGGTTTGATCCCCGAAAAATGGGTAAGATCGGGGCCATTTTTGCCGGTTTTGCGGTTTGGGCCCCCCGGGGGCGGTTCCGCTTTGGGATCAAGGTGCGGATCCGCACACTGGGACGCAGTTCGCAGGCGCGTCCGGGCGGGCGGGTTAGAGTACACGGCTGGGGCCGCAGCAAATGGGTCATTTTTGCCGGTTTTGCCGGTTTCGACCGTAACTCATGATCGGGGCCTCCGATTGCGGTTCCGTTTCATCCGACGGGACAAGCTGAGCGGGGGCATCGGGATGGGGGGGTAGCCGCCCGGCGGTTTAATCGCCGAAAAATGGGTAAGATCGGAGCCGTTTTTGCCGCTTTTTATGCCACCCGGGCGGTTCATGCCTGCGGGGACGGGCGGATCACACGGGATGATTTCGGTTCGGGCGGTACGGCCTGCGGCAGTAGGGCGGGGGGGGTATAAAGCATGATACGGCCTCGTGGGCCGCAGCAAATGGGCCGCTTTTTTCGGTGTTTTCTGCTTTACCAGAATCATGATCGGGCCTCCATTGCGGTTCCGTCATTCGACGGACGAAATGCCGGGCGTATCGATGGGGGTAGTCACTACGGTTCGATCCTCAAAATGGTAAGATCGCCATTTTTGCCGGTTTTATGCGTTCGGGCACCGGGCGGTTCAAGCCTCTGAGGACTTACATGCGGATCCGCACACGGGACGAAGTTCGCGGGTTCGGGCAGGCGGTCCGTGGGGCGGGCGGCACACGGCCGGGGCCGCAAAATGGATCATTTTTGACGGTTTGCTGACGGTTTCACCGTAATCATGATCGGCCTCCGATTGGGTTCCGTCATGACGAATAAGCCGAAGCGGGTATCGGGCTGCTGCTTATGTCTCGGGAAGTTCACGCCTCGGGGACCGCGGGTGGGGAACGTAACACGGGGACGCATTTCTACGGTTCAAGGGTGCGCGTCCGGCGGCGGGTTATAGCACACGCACTGGGGCCGCAGTAAAATGGGCCGCTGCAGGTGTTTCGGCCAGAATCATGATCGGGCTCCGAACGCGTTTCTTTCGTCTGACGGACGAAAGGGCGCATCGACGGGGGTAGCCAATGGTTCGATCCCCAAAAATGGGTAAGATCGGGCACTTTTTTGCCGGTTTGTTCGACCCTGGTTTGCCTCCCCGAGACTCATCAGGCGGGATCCGCACGGGACGAAATTGGCCTGGGCAAAAGGTGCGGTCCGGTGGGGCGGTTATAGCAACGGCTCAATGCAGCAAATGGATCATTTTTTGCTTGGCTTGCCGTTTCTTTAATTGCAGAATCATGATCGGGCTCTCCCATTGTTCCGCTGGTCTGACCAATTTTAACAAGTTCAGCGGGGCATCGGAGCCGCTTTTTGCTGGGGTTTGCTTCTTGGAGGTTCATGCCCCTGGGCTGCGGGTGGATCGGCACGGGGGACGATCGCCTGTTCGGCGGTCCGGGCGGGCGGGTTACATAGCATTACGACTGGGGCCGCAGCAAAACGGGCTGCTGGTGTTTCCCGCCAGAATCATCCGCGATCGCACCTCCGATTATGTTCCGGTCCGACGGACCAGCTTACAGGGCATCGGGGGTAGCGTCAGCTTGATTGCCGAAAAATGGTAAGATCGGGCCGCGGTTTTGCGGTTAGGGCCCATCGGGGGCGGTTCATGCCCTGTGGGACATGGCGCGCGCTGGATCGCACTTTGGGACGATTTCGGCCAGGTTCGGACGGGTGCGTCCGGGCGGGCGGATATAGACATTACGGGGCCGCAGTAGTGCGCTGCTACCGGTTTCGGCCAGAATCTCATGATCGGGCCTTCCGACATTTGCCCGCTTGATCCGACCGACCAGCTGGCGGTATCAGAATGGGGGATAGCCGGTTTCGAACGCAAAACGGTAAGATCGGGGTCAATGCGGTTTTTTATGCGGTTCGTTAACTTCGGGACGGTTCATGCCCCGGGGGGGACCGCGGGGTGGGATCGGCACACAAGAGACGATTTCGGTCAGGTTCGGGCGGGTGCGGTCCGGGGCGGGGCGGAGTGGGGGCTATAGCACACGGCCTCGGGGGCCGCAAAGTAAAATGGGCGGTTTTTGCAGGTTTTAAGCTTTTGGCGTCAGTAATCATGATCGGCTCCGATTATGTTCCGCTTCATCCGACAGACCAGCCGGGGCGGAATGGGGGTAGCCGCCGTGGTCATGAACGCTGAAAACGGGTAAGATCGGGCCGCTTGTCGCGGTTTTCCCGGCGCGGTTCATGCCCCAGAACGCGGGTGGATCGCACATTAAGCGGACGCATTTCGCCCGGTTCGATCGGCACGGTCCGGCGCGGGCTTATAGCACACGCCGGGTCAGAAGTAAATACCGTTTTGGTTGTCAGATCGGGATCGATTGGTAGTTCCGATTGGCTGACCAGCCGCAAGGGCATCGGGAGGGAGTAGCCACCTGCGTGGTTCAACGCCAAAATGGGTGATCACGCTTTTTGGCTTATGGGTTTGGGCCCTCAGTGGGCGGTTCATACCGGGACTACGCTGGGCGGATCGGTACACGGGATGATTGGTCGGGTTCGGGAGGGTGCGGTCCGGGGCGGGCGGGTTCTTATCACACGTCACTGGGGTCAGAATAATGGGCTGCTTTGCTTTTCAGTAATCTCATGATCGGGCTCCGATCATGTTCCGCTTTCATCAGACCGACCAGCCGTGGGGGACATTATGGCGACAGCCGATACAGCAGGCCGCCGGGCTTTGAACGCCAAAAATGGGTAAAGATCGGGAAGGTTCATGCCTCGGAGGGATCACTGGATCGACACGGAGGATGACTTCCACCTGGTGGGGCGGGGTCCGGGCGGGCTGGGCTATAGCACACGGCCACGGTGCCCGCAATCTTACCCATTTTTCTGCTGTTTCAAACCATCGGTGGTATACTTCATCCCGATTCCCCGCCTCGTCCTGGGCTCGACGAAATATAACCGCACGGAGGCCTCTGACATGAAGTTACGGCCAAACCGCAAAACTCGCAAAACGTCCCATTTTACTAAGGCCCCCGAGGCCGTGCAGGCGTTAGAGCCTCAGACCGCTTCTGATCAGACTCATCAACCCGACCGGGAATCTTCGTGCCGATCCGCCACCCCTCGGTATTTAACTGCCGGGGCCCAAATTATAAAACCGCAAAATGGCCTGACCGATCTACCATTTTTCGGCTTTCAAACCACCGGTGGCATACCCCCATCCCGATGCTCCCCCGCTCTCGGGCTTCTGGTCCTGGCCTGGCTTGAAAACATAACCGCAATCGGAGGCCCTGACATGAGTTAGTTACCGAACCCAAGAAACCTAAGAAAACGGCCCAGATCTTACCGAGACGCCACAGACAAACCATCATGGTTACCCCCATCCCGATGCCCCCATCCGGCTGGTCCCGTCGGACGATACGGAACCTCAATCGGAGGTCCCGATGAGTTACGGGTGCAAACCGAAACAAAACGGGTTAATTTATACTTTAGGCCGTGCTAGGAGCTCCCCATCCGCCTTCCGGACTGCACCCGCCCAACTCACCGGAATCTTTCCCCAGGTCCTCGAAACGCCTGATAAACACTTCGCTGGCCTCATTGGGCTGGCATGAACTGCGGGGCCCAAAACGCAAAAACGGCAAAAACGGCCCCGATCTACCTATTTTTTGCTCAAACCACTGCATACTTTCTCATCCTCGATGCCCCTCGCCTCGGCTGGTCCTGGCTGACGAAACATACCCGCAATCGGAGGCCCCGATCATGAGTTACGGCCGAACCCGGCAAAACCGGCACAAACGGCCCATTTTACTTTGCGGCCCCCGAGGCCTGGTGCTATACCCCGCTTCTGCCGCCCGGACCGCACTCCACCAACTCCCACCGAATCGTTTCCTCGTGCCGATTTATCTCACCATGTCCCCGGCTACGAACTGGGGCCCAAACAATACGCCAAACGGCCCATTTTACTTTCATAGTCTCGAGGTCAGGCTATAGCCCCGCCCGGACCAAGACTCCTAACTCCGACCAAATCGCGTCCCTGCTTGTCGATCCTTACCATGATACGGGGCCTAAACTGCAAAACCGATAAAACTATTCCCGATCTTCCTAATTATTCGGTAAAACTGTCGGGCGCTACCCCCTATCCCGATGCCTTCCTTGGGCCGGGTCCGCACGGACGAACAGAATCCGCAATCGAGGCCCCTGATCATGAAGTTATGCCCGAAACCTCAAACCGTTAAAACGGGCCTATTTTACTTATGGCCCCCGAGGCTGCAAAGGCGATAGCCCCACCCCGCCCGGACCGCACTCCACCTAAACCCAACCGCGAATCATCCTCGTAGTTTATCCGCTCGCGTCCCCGGATACGAATCATCGCCTTGGGACCTAAACTGCAAACCGCAAAACGTCTGAGCAGCGCCATTTATTTGGCGTTTTACTGGCGGTACGCCCATCCCGATACACTCGCCTGGTCCTTACGGACGAACGGAACTGCGAACGGAGGCCCCGATGAGTTACGGCCCGAAAAAACGGCAAAACGCGATTTTACTATGTACCCGAGGCTGTGCAGCATCGTAGTCCCCGCCTACATCGACCGCGATCACCAACCTCGATTTAATTTAAATCGCCCCTGCAGTGATCCTCTGCTTCTCTCCCCGGTACGAACCGCCTCAGGGGCCTAAACCGCGCAAACCGCAAGTAAAATGAAATGATCTTACCTATTTTCTAAGATTCAAACCGGCGCCATTACTATCCTCGCTGTTCTCATTGCCCTACCGGGTCCCATGACGAAATAACCATAATCGCGGGCCCCGATCACGAAGTTACGCTACAAACCGCAAAACGCTCTATTTTTACTTATGCGGGCCTTTCGAGGCCGTGCAACAGTTCCCCGCTTCGCCTCGACCGCACTCCGCCTCAACTCCGACCGGAATCGCCCCTGTGTCATCTCGCTCTCTGGTGAACTCAGGGGCCTTCTAAATCAGAAACCGACAAAAACGGCCCCGATCTTACCACTTTTTTTTCGTTTAAACTACGGACGGCTATGCCTCATCCTGATACATTTCGCCTGGTGGTCCTGCTTGGATGAAACGAACTGGGTAATCAGTAGGCCCTGATTACCATGAGTTACGGCTGAAACCGCAAGAAGACGCTTCATTTCACTTTGGGCCCCCCTTATACAGAGGGCGTAGCGTTAGTCTCGCCCGCTTCGACTGTATCGCTCGGAACACGATCAACTTGCCCCCTGGTGCGTAACTCCGCCCCACGGTTCGGGGCCTAAACAGCAAAACCGACAAAACGCCCGATCTTTGAATGCATTATTCGCTGCTCAAACCGCCGGCCGGCTACCCTTCCATCCCGATGCCCCCGCCCGGTTGGTCCCGTCGGACGAAACGGAACCGCAATCGGAGGCCCCGATCATGAGTTACGGCCGAAACCGGCAAAACCTGCAAAAACGGCCCATTTTACTTTGCGGCCCCCGAGGCCGTGTGCTATAGCCCCTGCCCCGGACCGCACTACGCCGAATAAGATCCGAACTCAGCCCCCGTGTCGAACTCACGCCTGGTCTCGGCACGAACTCGCACCACCGGGGCTAAACCAAAACCGCAAAATGGTCATTATCTACCCATTTTTCGGCGTTCAAACCGCCGGGTGGCTACTCCCCCATCCCGATGTTCGCCACGTTTTGGCTCCTGGAAAATCTGAACCGCAATCGAAGGCCCCGATCATGAGTTACGGCCGAACTGCAAAGAAAACCGCAGACAAACGGCCCAATTTACTTTAAGGTTCTCGAGGCGTGGTGGTATGCTTCCGCCCCGCCCCGGACCGCACTCGGCCAAACCCGACCGCAATCGTCCCTGCGGTGCCGATCTCGCCTTCATGTGCTCCCCGGCATGTACGTATCGGGGGACTAAACCGCAAAACCGGAAAACACGGCCCCGATCTTTCCATTTTTTCTAAGGCTTTCAAACTACGGACGGCTACCTCTATCCCGATGCTCCCCGCCTAGTTGGTCCTGCTTGATGAAATCTAACCGCAATCAAGGCCCCTGACATGAGTTACGGCCTAAAACTGCAAAACCTGCAAAAACGGCCCAATTTACATTTTGGCGGCCCTCTCACGCCGCACTTGACACCAAAACTCCGACATCGTCTCCCCTGTAGCCGATCTCGGCTGTCCCCCGGCATGTAAATCGGGGACCAAACCAAAACCGCAAAACGGGCCCCGATCTACCCATTTTTCTGGCTCAAACTGGCCGTCGGCTACCGCCTTATGCCGATAACCCCTGCCTGGTCCTGGCTGGATGAACGTAACCGCAATCGGATGCCCCGATTGTTAAGGCTTTAAACCGCCAAACTCAGAAAACGCCCATTTTATACCCGACCGCTCGCTATAGCTCCCCACTGGGCCGACTGCGTGCCCGCTCAACTCCGGACCGAAATCATCCCCCGTGTGCCGATCCCACCCCGCGGTCCCCCCCGGGGCATGAACCGCCCCCCGGGGGACCAAACCGCAAAACCGGCAAAAACGGCCCCGATCTTACCCATTTTTCGGCGTTCAAACCGCCGGCCGGCTACCACCCCATCCCGATGGCCTGGCTGACCACGGATGAAACAGAATCCTAACGAGGCTCCGATTATGAAGTTACGTCGAAACCGAAACTCAGAAAACGCCTATTTACTATGCCCCCGAGGCCGAGCGAAAGTGATATAGCCCCACTCTAATTCGCCACTACCGACCAAGACGAACCGACCGAATCAAATCACGCCCTCGTAAGGCCGATCCCACCCCACGGTCCCTTCACAGTACGAACCGGGGCTTCTAGTCTTTAACCGCGAACTGCAAAACGAATTTCCGACCCATCTATCTATTTTCGGCTGCTCAAAACCACGTACGGGCCCCACACCATCTCGATGCCTCGCCCGGCTACTGGACTAGCATGGATGAACGGAACCGTAATCGGAGGCTCCGATCATGAGTTACGGCCGAAACCGGCAAAACCTGTAAAAACGGCCCATTTTACTTTGCGGCCCCCGAGGCCGAGTGATATAGCCCCCACTCACCAGACCGCGACTCAGATGACTAACCCGACCGAATTGGCCTCCGTGGTGCCGATCCCACCCCATCGTCCCCCCGCTGCATGGAACCGCTGGGGCCCAAACCGCGAAAAACCGCAAAACGGCCCCGATCTTAACGACGCATTTTCTGCTTCAAACAGCCGCAGCTACCCCCTATCCCGATGCCCTGCCTGGCTGGTCCTCCACGCTGATGAAGGAACTGCAATCGGAGGCCCTCTCGATTACGAGCATACGGCCGAAACCGCAAACTCGCAGAAACCGCCCATTTTACTTTGCGGCCCCCGAGGCCGTGTGCTATAGCCCCCACTCCGCCCCATCAAGACTGTGACCGAATCCAACCCGACAAATCGCCCCGTCAGGTGTCGATCCTCACTTAAGGAGGTCCCTCATTAACCTCTCCGGGGCACTAAACCGCAAACCGCAAACGGGCTCGATCTACCCATTTTTTTTCAAGCTGCTCAAACCACAAGGCCGGCCTTACCCCATATCCTGATGCCCCCGCCTACGGATTTACGAACGGAATCAGAATCGAGGCCCCGACATGAAGTTACGTAAAACCGCAAAACTCAGAAATGACTCCATTTACTTTCAGGGCCCCCGAGGCCGTGGTGCATTAAATTTCCCGCACGCCCCGGACCGCACCAGCCCGAAACCGACCGAAATCGTCCCCCGTGTGCCGATGCCGCCCCGCGGTCCCCTCCGGGGCATGAACCGCCCCCCGGGGTCCCAAACCGCAAAACCGGCAAAAACGGCCCCGATCTTACCCATTTTTCGGCGTTCAAACCGCCGGGCGGCTACCCCCCAACCCGATGGTCCCGCCTGGCTGGTCGCTCGATGAACGGAACCAACGAGGTACCGACCATGAGTTACACGGGCCAATAAACCGCAAACTCGCAAAACGCCCATTTGATTATGCCCCGAGGTCAGAGTATAAAATTTCTAGCCCCTAGCCCTTGCCTTAATTCTGACAGCACCACCAACCCGGATTGAACATCCCCGTGCCGATCTTCCTCGCGTCCCTCAGGATTTAACTGCTTTGGGCCTTAACCGTGAAAACTGCAAAACGACACATTCTGATCTACCTATTTTTCATGCTCAAACTGGCGAAGGCTACCTCCCATCCCGATGCACCTGCCCGCCTGTCCTGGGCTCAGACAAACGTAACCGCAATCGGAGGCCCCGAACATGAGTTACGGCCGAAACCGGCATAACCTGCAAAAAAGGCCCATTTTACTTAAGGCCCCGAGCCGCATGTATATAGTCCTCACCGCCTCACCGGACCGTGACCGCCCGAACCCACCCAAATCGGCCCCCCGCTTGTCGATCCCACTGGGTCCCCACTGGGTACGAACCACTTCGAGGGCCCAAACCGCAAAAAACCGCCAAACACGGCTCCGATCTTACCCATTTTTTCGGCTCAATCACGGGCGGCTACGCCCCCCATCCCGATGCAGAATTCCGCCTATTATCCCACACGGATTGAACTCGCAACCGAATCGAGGCTCCCGATTATGAGTTATAAACCGCAAACCGCAAGAAATCGGCCTTCCATTTTATTTTTTATGGGTTCTGACGCCGCTACATATAGGTTATAGCTCCCCGCCATTTCGCCTGACTGCACTAACTCAATTGCTCAAATCCTTCCCTGTGGTGCTGTCACTGGCTGGGCCCAAATCAGAACCAAGAACGCCCTGACTGGTCGCCCCATTTTTTCTGCTTCAACCACTGGCGGTACTTCCCGCTTGATCCCGATGTTCTCGGGCTTGGTCCTGGGTTTGATGAACGGAATCAATCGGAGGCTCCCGATTACGATGAGTTACTACCAAACCGGTAAAACCCGCAAACGTTTATTTTACTTTGCGGCCCCCGAGGCCTTGTGCTATAGCCCCCGACTCGCCCCGGAATGAACCCGCCCGAACACGACTGAAATCGTCCCCCGTGTGCCGATTCTCGCGGTCCCCCGGTATGAACCGCTTCGGGCCTAAATCAGAAACCAAAGAAATCGCCCCGATCTTACCCATTATTTAGCGTTCAAACCGCCGGCTATTCTACCCTAACCATCCTGAGATGTTTCTCGTTCTTGGTCCTGGCTGGATTTAAACGGAACTGCAATCGGAGGTCCCGATTATGGTTACGGAAACCGCAAACTCGCAAAAATCGCCCATTTATTTTGCTGCCACCGCCTTCCGGATCAACAAGATCCACAAGAACTCCGAATCAAATCGCTCCCCGCTTGCGATCCTGCCTTTCAGCTGCCTCGGTATGAACTCACGGGGCCCAAATCGCGAAGAAACCGCAAAACGGCCCGACATACCCATTTTTCTATTGCTCAAACTGTCGTACGGCTGCCACCCATCCCGATGTTTCATCCCGGCTGGTCCCGGATGAAATCCACCGCAATCGGAGGTCCTGATCACGAAGTTACTACTAAACCGCAGAAAAACTCGCAAAACGACCCATTTTACTTTCGCGTCTCTTCGAACTGTCCGTAAGTTATAGCCCAGCCCCGCCTCGACCGCACTACCGACTCGATCCAAATCGCCCCTCTCCCTCCTAATCCCACTCCTCACTGTTCCCTCTCATCATCCGCCGGGGACTAAACCTGCAAAACCTGCATTAAACGGCCCCGATCTTACCTATTTTTTGCTTAAACCGCCGGACTTGGCCACTCCCATCCCGAGCACTTCGCCTGGTCCTTGATGAAACGGAACCGCAATCGGAGGCCCCGACATGAAGTTACGGGCAAACCGCAAAAACGGCCCATTTTACTTTCGCCCCGAGGTCAGAGATAGCCCCTAGCCAAGGCCCGGACCGCATCAACTCGACCGAATTGGCCCCTTGTGCCGATTCACATCATGTCCCCCGGGCATGAATCACGGGGCCAAAAATCAGAAACCTAAAAAACGCTCTATCTACCTATTTTTGCGTTTAAATCACGTAAGCATACCCACCCATCCTAATTTCAGCCTCTTAGTCGGGTGCCGCTTGGACCAAACGGAACCGCAATCGGAGGCACCTATCATGAGTTACGACCGAAACCGGCAAAACTCGCAAACGTCATTTTACTATGCCCCGCCACAGCTTCCTTGACTGCATCTTCTAACTCACCAAAATCGTGGGCTCCCTTTGCGTATTCCACTCAGCTGTCCCCTGGTATGAACTGCTTTGGGGCCTAAATCAGAAACCCAAAAATGTTTTATCTTTACCCATTTTTTTCTAAAACCGCAAGGCCACTCCCCAATCCGATTTCTGATCTACCCGGCTGGTCCCGCTGAACAAACGAACCGCACCTGAGGTCCTTATCACGAAGTTACCAAAACCGCAAACTCCGCAAAAACTACCCCATTTACTAAGGGCCCCGAGGCCAGGCTAGGGCCCCGCCTGCGGCTCCTGACTGCACTCAAGTGGAGACCGACTCGAAATCATCCCCAGCCGATCCCGCCCGCCGGGTTCCCTGGGCATGATCCGGGGGCCCAAACCGCAAAACCCAGAAACGGTCAGTGATCATATACCCATTTTTCGGTGTTCAAACCACCGGACGGCTACCACCCCATCCCGATGCTCCCTTCAATTCTATTGGTCCTTGGACGAAACGGAACCGCACCTGAGGTCCCGCTTACGAAGTTACATTACCAAACCTGAAACTCAAAACGATTTTATTTCAAGGCCGAGTCCGTAAGTAGCTCCCCCGCCTCACTCGACCGCACCTCAATTTGACCGAAATCGTCCCCCATGTGCCCATCCCACCTCGCGGTCCTCGGCAAACTGTCATCCCACTCAGTATTCCAAACTGCAGAAACCTAAGAAAACGGCCCGATATTACCTGGTGCAGATTCAAACCACGCTGGCTACCATCCCCATCCTCGATGCCTCACCGGCTGGTCCCACTTGGACGAACGGAATCAATCGCAGGCCCCGATCATGAAGCTTTATGGCCGAACCGCAAAAACCGGCCCATTTATTTACATCATACCCGAGGCAGGTTATACCAGAAGCCGCCGCCTGACCGACTCACCAACTCGACCGAAATCAGACTTCAGAAGCCGATTCATGTCCTCTCAAGGGCATAAACTGTCGGGGCCCACACCGCGAAACCTAAAGACTCGATCTTACCCATTTGGCGTTTAAACCACTGGCGGCTACCCCACCTTTTCCCAATGCCCTTCCGGGCTTGGTCCGCTTGGATGAAACGGAACTACAATCGAGGCCCTGCTCATACGAGTTACGGCCGAAACCGCAAACGGCAAAACGGCTTATTTTACTTTCATACCTCTGGCCGCTGGTATATAGCACCCGCCTACTGCGACCGCACTAACTCCAACTGAATCAAGCCCCCGTGTGTTCCGATCCGCTTCATGGGTCCCCGGTACGAACGCCGGCCCAAACCAAAACCCAAGCACAAACGGCCCCGGGATTCCTTACCTATTTCAATCAAGTAAGCGGCTACCCCATCCTGTTCAATTCCCCACCCGGGCTTGGTCCTGGCCGATTTAAACGGAACTGCATCCGAGGCCCTATCACGAAGTTGGGCCAATACGGCCGAAACCGACAAAACCCGCAAAACGACGTCTATTTTACTATTCGCTTCCGAGGCTGCGGTATAGCCCCCGCAAAATTTCGCCACGCCCCTTGACCGCACTGCCGTCAACCTCGAAAATCGTCTCTCAGTGCAGATCCCACCATGTCCCCTCATGAACCGCTGGGCCCAAACTGTAAAACCGGCAAAAACAGCCCCCATCTTACCGATTTTTATTAAACCGCCGGTATGGCTACCCCATTCCGACCTCTACCGCAGCGGTCCTGCCGACCAAACGGAACTGAATCGAGGCCCCTCATCATGAAGTTAATACGTCAAACCCGCAAACCTCCGCAAACGACTATTTTACTTTCATAGGGCCACCGAGACCATGTGCTATAGCCCCCGCCCAGCCCGCCTCGACCGACTCCACCTGAACTCCCACTGAATGCTCCTCGTGAGTCGATCCTGCCGCCTGTCCCCGGGCATGAACCGCCTGAGGCTCTAAACTGCAAAACGGCTCCGATCCTCCCCATTTTTTGGCGTTTCAAACGCCGTATACCTCCCCATCCCGATGCCTTCGTCCTATTGTCACGGTATTCTGCTGACGAACGGAACTGTAACGGAGGCCCCGATTATGAGTTAGGCTTAAACCGCAAAACGGCCCCATTTTACTTTGCGGCCCCCAAGGCCGCATAGCCCCCGCCTTCACTTCTAGACCGCACTCCAACCCGACCGAATCATCCCCTGTGTTGATCCGCCATGTCTCGTGGTCCCCCCGGGGCATGAACCGCCCCCCGGGGGGCCCAAACCGCAAAACCGGCAAAAACGGCCCCGATCTTACCCATTTTTTGGCGTTCAAACTGCCAGGCGGCTACCCCCCCATCCCGATGCCCCCGCCCGGCTGGTCCCGTCGGATGAAACGGAACCGCAATCGGAGGCCAATGATTGATGAAGTTACGGCCAAACCGCAAGAAACTCATAAAACGTCCCATTTACTTACCTTATGAGGCTCAGGTGCTAAAGAGTAGCCCCGCCCCACCACGCTCACCGACCACACACCCAAACCCGATCGAATCATCCTCGCGGAGTCGATCCGATTCATTGCTGTCCTCGATGTAATGAACCGCTAATCACGGGGCCAAACCGCAAACCGTATAAACGTCCCCGACCTTATCCTATTTATTTTTCAGCAATCAAACCACTGGCGGCACCCACCCATCCTGGCGATGTTTCCGCCGGTTGGTCCCGGCTTGATGAACGAGACCGTAATCGGAGGCCCCTGACCATGAAAGTTACAAACTCTAAACCGCAAAACTCACGAACGGGTTTGTTTTATTTTACAAGTACGCGTCCTCGAGACTGTAAGTAGCCCCGGCCCAGCCTCGGGCCGACCAAGACTGCAACCGGCCAAAGAATCATCCCTCAGGTGCTAATCTCGCTCAAGGGTCGCTGGCCGGTAACGACTCCTAAACCTCAAACCGCAAAACAGCCCATTTGATCTTACCCATTTTTCGAGTTCAAACCACTTGGAGGCTACCCCCCATCCCGGGATGCCTTCCCCACCCTATTGGTCCCGCGAGCTTTCTGGAAACGGAACCGCAACGAGGTCCTGACATGAAGACGGCTGAAACCGGTGAAAACTCAAAACTACCATGCATTATAGGGCTCCCGAGGTCAGGCTATAGACCCAATTCGCCCCTTTTGGACCGCACCTACCAAACCCGACCGAATCATCCCCCTGTGCAGTTTCTCGCTCATGCTCCCTCTTGGGGGCCTAAACCGCGAAACCCAAAAAACGGCCCGATCTTACCTATTTTTCTTGTTCAAACCACCAAGGTTGCCACTCCCCCATCCCGATGTTCTCATCCCACTGGGTGGAAAATACCGTCCATTCGAAACGAACCGCAATCAACGGAGGTCCCGATTATGAGTTACTACCAAACCGTAAAACTCGCAAAACGCCCCATTTTACTATGGCCCTCGAGACCAGGCGCTATAGCCCTCCGCCTCGCTTCCACCCTCGCACCGGGACCAGACTGGCCGAATTAACCTCTGACCGAAATCGTACCACGCTTGTCGATCCTGGGCCATGTCCTCCCCTGGGGCATAAACCACTGGGGCCCAAACCGAAAACCTACGAAAATGGCCCCGATCTACCCATTTTTCAACGAGATGCTGGCTGTTTAAACCGCCGGCCATTTCTCTATCCCGATGCTCCCCCACTCCGCCACCGGGGCCCGTCCTGCTTAACGAACGGGAACCGTTAATCGGAGGTCTCCGCGATCATGAGTTACGCTTAAACTCGCGAAAAATCGCCTATTTTACTTTCATGCAAGCCCGAGGCCGGTAGTTATAGCCCGCTTCGTGACCAAGACTGCCCCGACCTGCAGACTCCACCCGAACTCCGACCAAATCATCCTGTAGACGATCCACATACTTCGGGGAACCGCCTCGGAGCCCAAACTGAAAAACCTGCAAAACAACCCCGACCTTTCCCATTTTTTGCTGTCAAAACCACGGGCTAAGCGGGTTACTTCCTACATCCTAATGCCCTTCGCTTCGCCGGCTGGTCCTGCTGGATGTAATTGTAATCCGCAATCGAGGCCCCGACATGAAGTTACTACCAAAACCGCAAAACTCGCAAAAACCGCCCATTTTACTTTACGGCCCCGAGTCCGCTCACAGGCTGTAGTCCCCGTCACCATTTCTGCACAGACCCACTGAACCAATCAAATCGTCTCCCCTCAGAAAAGGCCGATCCGCCTCATGTCCCCCTTGGCATGAACTGCTTCGGGGCCCAAACCGCAAACCGCAAAACGCTCCGATCTTACCCATTTTTTATTGCTTCAAACCAATCGTGGAGGATAATTTCCCCCATCCCGATGCCCCCGCACGGCTGGCCACGTCAGACAAAACGGAACCGCAATCGGAGGTCCCGATCATGAGTTACGCAAAACCGCAAAAGGCCTCATTTTTACTATGGGCCGAGGCCGTAGTAGGCATAGCCCCCACGCCATACGCCTACCCGAGACCGCATCTCCTGAATCCACTGGAATCGCCAACCTCAGTTAATCCTGGCCAAGGTCGCCTGGCATTTAACCACTTCTGGGCGCAAACCGCGAAACCGCAAAAACCTAAACGCCATCTAATTTCAAGATTCAAACCGCCGCAGCGCTGCCCCATCCCGATGCCCCGCCCGGCTTGGTCCTGCTGACGAACGGAATCCACAATCCGAGGCCCCGATGAAGTTACAATGGTCAAACCACAAAAACCTAAGAAATCTACGATTTACTTTTATGCCCCGACCCGCTAATGACCGCACTCACCAACCCGACTGAATCGTCTCTGTGTTTATCCACCTCATGGGCCCCCGGCATGAATCGCCGGGGCCCAAACCGCAAATCCGGCAAAAACGGCCCCCATCTTACCCATTTTTCGGCGTTTCAAACTGGCGCTACATGGCATTCCCCATCCCGACGCCCGCTCACCATTGGATCGACGGGAATCTAACCACAATCGGAGGCCCCTGACGATGACCATTTACGGCAAACTGCAAAACCCAAGAACGGCCTTTGCGCCCCTCGACCCGCCACGGACCGCACCCAGCCCGAACTCCGACTGAACAATTGGCCCTCTCGTGTGCCGATGCTAAGCACCCCGCGGTCCCCCGGTACGACCGCTTGGGCCTTAAACCGCAAATCCCAAGAAAACGCCCTGATCTTACCGATTACAGTTTTGCAACCGTTATTACCCTCCATCCCGATGTTCGCGCGCCTCATTGGTCCTGCGGACGAACGGAACCATACAATCGAGGCCCTGATTGATGAAGTTACTACTAAAACCCAAGAAAAACCATTTTACTTAAGGCCCCGAGGCAAGCAGTGAGTAGCCCTCGCCCCCGACCACCCGCCAACCCGACCGAATCGTTCTCCGTGGTGCCGATCTCCGCATGGTCCACCGGCATTTAACCACCATTTACTGGGCCCAAATAAGAATCCCAAAAAACTACCCCAATCTACCCATTTTTCTTTGCTTAAACCGCCGGTTACCTTCTATCCCGATGTTCTACTCTACTGGGTCCTGGTCTTGGACGACATAGTAACCACAACGAGGCCCTCGAGACGAGTTAATAAACCGCAAAACCGCTAAAACGCCCATTTTACTATACTTCGCCCCCGCGCCAGGTAGTTCTGCTATACCCCGCCCCTGACCGCACTCACTTAACCGACCGGAATTGTCCCCTCATGTGCGATCTCGCCATAGCCCCCCGCAAGCATGAACCGTCATTCCCTCGGGATCTAAACCAAGAAACCTAAGAAAACGGCCTGATCTAATTCATCGAGTATTTGCTCAACTCACGCCGGTATGGGTTATCTTCTATCCCGATGGCTCCCCGCCTCGCTGGTCCCATACCGGATGAAATCTAAACGTAATCGAGGCCCCGATAATGAAGTTACTAATAAACCTAAGAAACTCGTAAAAACTACTTTTATTTAAGGGCCCCCGAGGTGCGCGGGGTATAAAATTTCCCCGCCTACCTGACCTTTACCCGACAGACCTGACATAAATCGTCTCGCTCGTTCGATTCAGCCCCGTCTCGGCATGAACTGCCGGAGCCCATAAACCGCAAAACCCAAAAAACGGCCCGATCTTACCCATTTTCTCGCAAGATTCAAACCGCCGGCCAAGGCACTTCCCCATCCCGATTCTCCCCGCCGGGCGGTGGTCCTGGCTGATGAACGAACCGCAATCGAGGTCCTCGATCACGAAGTTACTACGGGCTTAAACTCAAGAAACTCGCGAAAACGACTCCATTTTTACTATGGCCCCGAGGCCGTATAGCCCCCACTCCGCCTCAACTGAACCGACTCCACTCGAACTCCGACCGAATCGTTCCTCGTGCCGATCCTAATTCTTTGCGGGTCCCCGGCCATCAACCGCCTTCTTCCAAACCGCAAACCAAGACAAACGCCCGATCTACCCATTTGGGGCCGTTTAAAACCACGTAAGGCCATACCCCCATCCCACTTTGGCCACACTCCGGGTGGTCCTCGGACGGGATTTAAATAACTGCAACCTAACGAGGCTCATCATGAAGTTACGGTCAAAACCGCAAGAAACTCGCAAAACTACTTATTTACTATACCGAGGCCGTGCAGAAATTCTATAGCTCCCGCCCGCCTCGCTCGACATTCCATTCGTCAATCTCGACCGAAATCTCCGAATCCTGATCAATCATCGCCTATAAAGCCGATCCTAACCTACTTCATTCTTCGGTGCTCTTAAACCAAGAAACCAAGAAAATCTACGATCTTATCCATTTTTTTGCTCCACGGCTACCCATCCCACGCTTCATTTTACCATTCTGGCTTGGACGAACGGAACAAAGTTAAACGGAGGCTCCGGACATGAAAGTTACGGCCAAACCGGCTAAAACTCGCAGAACGGCCACCTGACTAAGGGCCTCGAGGCTGCAGGTTATAGTTTCCACCGCCCGCTCACCACCTCACCGCCTGACCGCACCTGCTCAATCCGACCAATAGTCCGGTGCCGATCCGCTACTGCTGTCCTCTGGCACGAACTGTCTCTGGGGACCAAACCAGAAATCGGCAAAACGGGCTTCGATCGCATCGCATTTTTCTATTAAACCAATAACGGAACTGTAATCGAGGCCCTGATCATGAAGTTACGGCTAAACCGCAAACTCAGAACGTCGACGATGAGCATTTCGAGGCCGTGGTTCTATAGCTCCCCGCCTCGGGCTTCGTCTTGACCGAATCATCACCAATTAATTAAAATCATCCTCGTGCCGATCCTGACACGCGATCCTTAGGGTATTTAACCGCTTTGGGCCTTAAATCGCGAAACTCGCTAAAACGGGCTCGATTCATCGATTTTTGGCGTTTAAATCCGCCGTATGCCACTGATCCCGACAGTTCTCCGTCTGGTCCTGGGCTTGATGAACGAACTCGCACCCGGAGGCCCCTGGGACATGAGTTACTAACAAACCGCAAACTTGCAAAACGCCCATTTTACTTTCATGGACCCCCGAGGTCAAGTTCTATAGCTCCCCCGCCTTCGGCCTTGACTGAACTCGACCAAATCATCCCCTATATGTGTCGATCCCGCCTTTGTCTAACTGCTAGAACGTAAGTAAACTACCGATCTTAACCATTTTTTCACAGAAACCGTCAAGCAATTTCTATCCCGATGCTCCTCAGACGGCTGGTCCTGTTGACGAACGGAACTGCAGAATCGGAGGCTCCGCGATCATGAAGTTACGGCTTAAACCTAGAACTGCAAAATCTACCATTTTACTATACCGAGACGGTACAGCTCCCCGCTTGCCCTTCGGACCGACCAACAACACGACTAAATCGCCCTCGTAGGCCGAATTCCCCACTTCGTCCCCGGTACGAATACTTGGGGGCTCCAACCAGAACCTAAGAAACTACCATCTAATGGTATTTTTCATGCTCAAATCCATCAAGGCTAATTTCATCCCGATGTTCTCGCTCGATCGTCCTGGCATAACGGAACCGAACGGAGGCCCCGACAGCGTTAATAAATAAACTGCAAAACCTCGCAAACGCCCATTTAATATATTCTGAGGTCAAAAGCGCTATAGCCTCAATTCGCTTCCGCCCGACTGCTTCCTCAACAATAAACTTCATATTATTACCATATGTCCTCAAGAGTGAATCATTGAACCGCGAAAACCAAGAACGTTTCCGATTTCATCCAGGTCCTGCTTGATGAACGGCGACGCTTATCGGATGATCATGAGTTAAATGAAATCGGCAAAACTCGGTAAAACGCCTTATTTAATTGCTACCAGGCCGCTTAATCACTCGCTTATCAGCACTCTCTCATCTGTTCAAAATCGCCCTGCGTCGTATCCTTTAATTCCGTTGTTCCCCGCCCAAACCGCTAAACTTACATAAACGGCCCCGATCTTTACCCATTTTACGTTTTGAACCAGTCACACATTCTGTCCCGATGTTCACTGATCGGGTCCTGGCTTGAGAAATCAACCGCCGCACCTGGAGGCCCCGATCTTGAAAGTTACGCCGAAACCGCAAACCAAGTAAAATCTACCATTTACTATGGCCCCGAGGCCATGTGGCACAGCCCCCGCCTCAGCCTGACCGCACCCGCCCAACCCAAGCAATCGTCCTCCAGGTAAACTCACCATGGGTCCCCCGGCTGCATTTAAGCACCTCGGGTTTAATCAGAAATGGGCAAAACGGCTCGATTCTCTTTTCACGATCAAATCAGTAGTCGCACTTCATCTCGACACCCCTGCCCGGCTTGTCTCGTTGATGAAACGGAACTGGGCAACCGAGGCCTCGACATGGTTATTGAAACTGCAAATGGGCTTATTTAGCTGCGCCCCGAGGCCATGCATGTTTCGCCTCGATCGCACCGCCTGGGTCCTTAAAGGACTGTTCTCTAATCTCACCATGTCCGATTGGATCACCGGGCTCCTATCCCAAATCAAGAAGGGCTCGATTCGCCTTTTTTCAAGGCTCAAACCACGGACGGCCTTTCATCCTGAGCCCTGCCCGGGCTATCTGCCGGATGAATCTAACCAAGAACGGAGGCCCCTGACAGAACTGAACGTCGATGAGAAGCCATTTCAAGCCGATCAAGACTCGCTTGTCTTGCTTAAATGCCTCAGAATGCTAACAGTGTCTTCGAGCGAACTGCCTGGGCTTCCAAACCATAAACCAAAGGAAAACGCCCTATTCACCCATTGCTGCTCAAACTGATCGGCCATCCTTCCCATCTGGATTCTCCCGTCTGGCTTTGTCTCTGAATAGAAACTAACTTAAACGGAGGTTTTGTGTTCTGTAAGTGTTCACGCTTCGGGACCACATGGATCGGTACATAGGGATGATTTCATTGGTTCGGACGCAAGGTTCATGGGCGGGCGGAAGTACAGAAGAGATTAATGGGTCAAAAGAATGAATATAGGCTGCTTGTGTGTTATTTGCTTTCTGTCAGAACTCATGATCGGGTTTCCATTGCGGGTTCATTATCCACGGTCCAGCTGTACAAGCATTTGGATTAAGAAGCTATGGTTCAACGCCTAAAATGGGTAAGATCTGGCCGCTTTTGGCTTATTATATTGTTTCTGTGTGGGGTGTCTTGTGCCCGGGGATCAAGCATGGATCAAGACACGGGATGATTTTTGTCGGTTCGAGCGGTACGGTCTGCTAAGTGAAAGGCAAAGACACTGCCTTTGGGCTGTAAAGTAAAATGGGCCTTGCTGCTTACGGCTGCACAGAATCTTATGATCGGGCCTCCGATTATAATTGTCTGGACGTGACCAAATTTTACTTGGGCATCGGATGGAGGGTAGCAATGCAAGCTTGAACGACGAAAAGTTGGTAAGACGGGCCATTTTGCTTGCTTGGTTTTGGTTTCAAGGCTCATACCGGGACGGGCGTGGATCGGCATATCGGGGACGAGTATTTCGCCTGTTCGTGGCGGTCCAAGTGGGGCGGCTTAACAGAAGACGAAGGTTGGGTTCGCGAAGTAAAATGGCTGCTATAGGCTTCACGGCTTACCAGACTCATGATCGAGGACTTAATTGCGTTCCGTTCGACGGGATCATTGGCGGGGGATTGATTTGCCGCATATCAGTCGGGGTAAGATCGCTATTTCTTACGGTTATATTAGTCCTCTAAGTGTTCATGTCCTCGGGACCAAGGGCGGATTTAATTTGGACGATTGTCGGTTCGTAGTATGTCCAAGGGTAGCTATAAGATACGTCTTCTACAATAGAATAAATGGGCCGTTTATGTTTTGTTTGGGTTGGCCGTAACTCATGATCGGGCCTCCTATCATGTTCGCTTATCCGACGACCAGCCCAGGGTATCGACGGCAGCCGTCCCCATGTTCAACGTCAAATGGTAAGATCGCCTTTTTCACGGCGAGGCTTTGTCCTCGGAGCGTTTATGTCGGGGATCATATGACGGCATACTGGGATGATTTCGTTCGGTGTATGGTCCGGGCGGGTGGGTTGCAAGACACGGTTCGGGGCCGCAATGTAAAATGTAATGGCAGAAGTTTCATTGCTTACCGGTGGTAACTCAAGATCGGACTTCCACGGTCGATTATCCTGGCGACCAGCCAGCGGGGTATCAGATGGGCCGCGGCTGCTCGAAGTCAAAATAGTAAAGACGGCCGTTGTTAAGGTTAATTTCGGCGGTTTACGCTTCTGGGACCATATGGATTTGCATTACGGGACGGCTGCCTGTTCAGAAGATGCGTCCCGATCGGCTAAGAGAAGACGATCACGGGGCCGTGAATGTAAATGGGCCGCTTTTGCGTTTTCATGCGTTTTCGGCCAGAACCGATGATCGAGGCTCATTGGCGGTTCGCTTTCGTCCGACGACCTAGCCGCGGGTATCGATGAGTAGAAAGTCAAGGCTTGAACGCCAAAATGGGTGACGTACAAGTGTTTGCTGAGTGGTTCGTTCTGGCGGTGTTCATGCCCTGGGACGCGGGCGTGATCGGCAACCAATATTGTCAACGTACAGGTACCCTTATGGGCGGAGGGCGGCAGACACGACGTTTCCAATAAAAGTAAACGGTTCACATACATGGCTTACCAGAATCGATGATCGGCTCGATTATGCTTCCGTCATCTCGACGACCAATACAACACGGATGGGTGGAAGGGTCATGTTTCAATGTCGTAAAAACGTGGGTACTATTTGGCCGCGGCTTATTATTGGGCCTAATCGGGTATGGTTCATGCCTGGTGGATCACAAGGATCAGCATTAAATATTTACGAAGTTCGGGGCGCGGAATGGGCCGGTCGAAGTGAGCGGGGGCTATAGACATCGCTTCTGGGGCCCAGTAAATGGGCTCTTGGTAAAGTCATTTCTTGCTTACTGCTGAACGGATGATCGAGGCTTCCGATTGTGCCTCCGTTTATCCGGCGGACCAGCTGGTCAGACGGATGAGTGCAGAAGCTGGCTTGCCGGTTTGAACGCCGAAAATGTAAAAGATCGCGCATATGATGTCGGCCCACCGGGTATGTTCATGTTCGTGGTACCAAGGGCGGATCAAAGATAATGGACATTCCGACTAGTTCGGTGGGTGTACGACGGGCGGTTGGGGCTATAATAGATCACGGGGCCGCAGGCAAACGGCCTTTTGCAAAAGCCACGGCTTTTACCAGAACTGGCGATCGAGGCTCGATCATGGGGTTCGTCATTCAATGGACAGCTGATTTTACAGACGGATGTGCCAGAATGGGCCGGGCTATCAACGTCGAAAAATGGGTACTATCGCGCTGCTACTCTGGCTTTTATGCTTGTCCCCTGGAAGGGCTTACGTTCCGGAGGGGGACCCCGGGGCGGGATCGGCACACGGGGGATGATTTTGGTCGATTCATCAAAAGGAACCTGCTGGGCGGAGGGGGTTATAGCATTAACGGCCTCGGAGCCGTAAAGCAAAACGGGCCGCTTTAGCGGTGTTTTGCCGTTATCAGAACCTTGATCGGCCTGGATCAAGGGTTCCGGTTGGGTCTGGCTGGACCAGACGGCCGCATCGACGAGCGGTAGCCGTCGGCGTTCAACGCCAAAAACGGAAGATCACAGCTATTTGCTTATTTAAGCTTGGGCTCCACCGGCAGCTGCTCACGTCTCGGGTGGGACCGCTGGGCTGGATCAAGACACTGGACGATTTCGGCCCACTGGGTGGAAAAGGGTCAAGGGCGGAAAACAATATAGCAGAACGCCCTTTCGGAGCCGCAGAAAGTAAAATGGGCCGCTTATGTGTTTTATTGCCGCCAGAATTCGCGACGGGCCTCCATTGGCGTCTGCTGTCTTCGACGCGACTAGCCGGGGCACGGATAGTGGGTAGCTACCGGCGTTCAACTCAAAATGGGCAAGATCGCGCTTTTTGCCGGTTTTACGGTTCAGCCTACCGTGGCGTTCCATGCTCCCGGTGGACCAAGGCCAGATCATCAGCACACGGGACGCATTTCGTCGAAGTTCGGGTGGCGCGGCTGGCGGGCGGAGTAAGCTTATAGCATTGCTCGGGGCCGGTAGCAATGGGCCAAGCGTGTGCTTTCACGGCTTTGCCAGAATTATGATCGAGGCTTCCATTGCGTCGTTTTACCCGAAGCGGACCAGCCAAGGTGACTGGACGGTGTGGTAGCTACGGTTCAACGTCGAAAAATGGGTACTATCGGGCCGCGGTTGCCGGTTTCATGGTTCGTCCCTCGGGCGGGTTCATGTCCCGGGACCACGGGCGGATCGCAATATTGGGATGATTTTACCGGTTCGTCAGCGGTCTGGGCGGAAGTGAGCTGGGGATATAGCATTGACTACCGGTTCTGGAAAGAAACGGGCCGCTTTGGTGTTTCCTTATGGGTTTGGGTCAGAATCGATGATCTGGCCTCCATTGCGGTTCCGCTTTCATCCACGGGATAAGCCGCTGGGGCATTCTGGACGGGAAGCGGTAGCCCGGTGGTTCGAATCGCCAAAACGGGTACGACAATAAGCGGCTTGCTTTAGTTCGTCTGGGTGGTTCGCTCGGGACCAAGGTGATCGGCACACGGGATGATTGCCCATTGGTGGGTGACGGCTTCGGCGGCTGGAAAGCGTACATAGCATACCATTTCGGGGGCTTCAGCAAATTACGTTTTATGTGTTTGCTTAAGCCGCCATAATCCATGATCACCATTGCGGTTCCGTTTATCCGACGAGACCAGCCGCAAGTGATATCGGATTTGTGATATTACCATTATTAACGCCGTAAAATCAAAGACGGGGCCGTTTTGCTTATTAGGAGTTCGTCTTCATGCTTAAGCGCCGGGGAATCACAAGTAGTGATAGGTACACGGGATGATTTCAGTCGGGTTTGTAGCGGTCAAGGGGCGAGGTCTATAGCATTACCTTTGGGGCTTTGTAAGTAAATGGGCTGCTGCGTTTCTACGGCCGATAATCATGATCGCTCGATTGCGTTTGCTTATCCGACGAACAGTCAAGGCATCGGATTGGTAGAAGGTCATGGATTAACGTCAAAATGGTAAGACGGGGCTGTTGTTTAAGCGATGGGTTTTGGATTTTGCTTAAGCGCCGGGGAACCAAGGATCGGCACACGGGATGATTTCTGCCTGTTTGGTATGCGGTCATAAGGAAATAAGAGAAGACACTACTGGGGCCGTAGCAAATCGGCCAAGTAAGTTTCATTGCTTTACCATAACGATGACGGGCCTTCCGATTGCGTTTCCGTTGATCCGGAGTTTTAACCGGCGGCATCGGACGAGAAGTCACTACGGTTCAACGTCAAAATGGGTAAAAGATTGCCACGGTTATTGCTCGTCTCCCCGGGCGGTTCACGCCTGGGACCATGGGCGGCTCGCACACGGGACGGCTTCAGCCGTCTGTCAGGCAACCGGCGGGCGGAGTTGGGGCTATAGCCCACGGCCCTCGGGGCGCAGTAATGGCTTGCAGGCCGCCGCTTTCTACCAGAATCCTATAAGATCGGTATTCCGATCATGGCTCCGTCATCTGGGACCAGCGGCGGCATCGAACGCGTATAGCTCTACCCGCTTAAACGCCAAAAATTGGGTAAGATCGGGGCTGTTTTTCCCGGCTGGTTTGGGCCTCGGAAGGGCGTTCATGTTCTGGGGACCGCGTGATCGCACGGGACGCATTTTCGGCCGGTTCGCGGGTGCGGGTCCGGGCGAAGGGTTGGCTACAGCACATCACGGGCAAAGAAGCAACAATGCTTTTATGTTTTTCGTGTTTCGTCAGAATCGATGATCGGGCCTGGATGAATTGTCATTCAGGACTAGCCATGGGGTATCGGACGGTGAGAAGGCTTTGGGCGGTTCGAACGTCAAAATGGGTAAAGACGGGGTCGTTAAGGCTTATATTGTTCCGGGCGTTGTTACCGGGAACCACGGGCAGGATCGCAGCACGGGAGGATTTCGGCCAGGTTTGGAAGCGCACGACGGAGCGGTTGTAGCACGGCCGGGGGTTGCAGTAAACGGGTCATGGTGTGTTTTACCGCTTTATTATAATCATGATCGGGCCCATTGCGCCTGCCATCTCACGCGACCAGCCGGGTATCGGACGGGGGAGAGCCGCTTTACGGGTTTAACGCCAAAATGGGTAAGATTTCAAGCCGTTGATTTGCTTATATTAGGTTCATGCCCTGGTGACCGTAGTGCGCCATCTATTGCGGACGATTTCGGGTTTTACCATCCAGCTGCTGCTGGGCTGTTCGTCCTCAAGGTTTATGCCTCGGGACCGTAAGGATCAGCACACGAGATGATTTTGGCCAGTTCAAGGGTGTGGCTTGGCCAGGCATGACATATAAGACACTACCGGCACAAAGTAAACAATATTACGTTTCGATTTAACTCATTTATCGGGCCTAACAAGTGCCTGCTTTCAAGTGGCATCGGATGCAGAAATTACCATATTGTGTTCAAACGTTTGCGGACGGGCTGGCGGTTTGCTTACGGCGTAGGGTTCCTCTTTAATTATGCTCGACGACCGCGGCGGGATTTGCATAATGGATATTTATTTACCCGCCCGCGGCTGTCATGTAGTTTGGCGGGGCTATAGTAATACTGGACGTATTTTGATGTGTTCATGAAAAGTGACGGGCAAGGAAATGGGGCACAAGACACTTCATTGGTGCCGTAGCAAATGGGCTGTTGTAAGCTACGGCTTTAACAGAATTTCATGACGGACTCTCATTGCGTTCATGGTCCGACGCAATTAGCTAAGGTATCGGATGGGTAGCCGCCCGTGGTTCAATACCCTAAAATGGTAAAGACGGGGTCATGCACGGTTAAGGTTTGCCCCGGCGCCTACGCCTTGGGACCGCGGGTGGATTGGCACGGGGAAGATTCGGTCGGTTCGCTGCACGGCCCCATGGGCTGGTCGCCGGGGCTATAGCATACCTGGCCTCGGGGCCGCAGTAAACGTCGGGCCATTTTTGCCGCTTTTCGTCAGAATCTGAAGGATCGGGCCTCCATCATGATCCGACGGGTCCAGCTTCTGGGCGGCTGACGGGGTAGCCGCCGGCGACTAACGCCGAAAATGGAAGATCGCCGTTGCTTTGCCATCTGGGTTTCCGGGCGGTTCATGCCTGGGGATCATATGCATCAGACACGGAAGATTTCACGGGTTCATGGTGCGTCCGGGCGGGCGGGTTATAGCACACGGCTTCGGGGGCCGCAAAGTAACATGGGTCGTTTTTGTCGGTTTCACGGGTTTCGTCAGAAGCACGATCGGGCCTCCCATCATGTTCGCTTTGTCCGGCGGACCAGCCGGGCATCGCGACGGGGGTTAGCCGCCTGGTGGTTTTAACGCCGAAAAATGTGTAAGACGGGCCGCGGCTTTGCTTTATGTCATTCCTTTGGGCGGTTCATTCTGGGACCGGTAGCGAACGTACACGGGAAGAGCCCGGTCGGTTTGGGCTATGTCCGGCGGGATATGGAGGCTACAAAGACACGCCTGTGCACCGCAGAAATTAAAATGGGTGTAATAAGCCGGCTTGCTTTAACAGAATTTTATCGGGCCCGATTATGGAAACCGTTTTCATCTGACGAGACCAAATTACGGGCATCGACGTGAGTAGTAGCTACCGCGTGCTCAACGTCAACACGGGTAGATCGGGCCGCGTACGGTTTAGTGTCAGTCTCCCTAGAAGGTCATGTTCGGGGACCGGGCAAGGATCTAAGACACCTGGGATGATTTCAATGTTCGTACGCACGATCAGGGTCAAGGGGTTATAGCATTTACTGGGGTCAGAATGAAACGGGTCCGTTGGTGCTTTGGCTGCTTTACCATAACTCATGACGGACTCCATTGTCGCTCCATTGCCCCGACGAGACCACCGGTAAGATCGACGGGCGGTAGTCACCGGGCGGTTCAACGTCAACAACGGAAGATCAATACATGGCTATGTTCTGCCCTTAGGGCGGGGTCACGCCGGGATCAAGGGGCGGATCGCACACGGACGTATCATTGTTCACATGGAAGAACCAAGGGTTGAAGAAGACGATGCAATGTAAGTAAACGGGCGGCTGGCTTTCATTAACTCATGATCGGCCTCATCATGGCCTGCTTATCCGATGACCGTTTTGACGGCATCCGGATGGAGGGTAGCCACCGCTGTTTGAACGCCGGAAAATGGGTGATCAGGCCGCTGTCGGTTGTTATGTTCAGCCCCCCCTGTACGATTCGCGCCCGGACCGCAGCGACTCAAGTATTGGGATGATTTCGTAGTAGGGTTCGGCAGTGCAGGGTCCCAAGGGCGGAGGCTATGGGATACTGTGTCGGGGCCGCAAAGTAAATGGACAGCTTGTTTGCCATTTAAGCTTCGCCAGAATCTCACGACGGCCTTCATCATGGCTCATTATCCGATGACCAAATTTTGACGGGGCATTCTACGCGAGGGAGGTCATGGCTTGAACGTCAAAATGGTATGATTTGCACAAGCGGCTTTGCTATTGTTTCTATGTTCATACCGGGATCACAAGGACGGGTAATACCTGGACGATTTGCCTGTTCTAAGGTACGGTCTGTATAAAGGAAAGGATAAGTAAGAGTAGCACGGCCTCGGGGCCGCAAAGTAAAATGACGTTGTGTTTTTCCCAAGCCAAGCAGAATTTCATGATCGGGCCTCCGATTATGCCTGCTTTCGTCGACGGACGAAGCCGGCACAGAGTCGATTTGGTACGGTTCGATCTCAAAATGGGTAAGATTTGCCATTTTTTGCTTGCTTTTATGTTCTGGCACCCCCGGGCGTTTAAGCCCTCGGGGACCTCAAGGCGTTCGATCCCACACCCGCCCCCACTCCGCCCCCGGCCCAGACCGCACTCCCACCAACCTCGATCAAATCATCCCCTGTGCCGATCCGCTTCAAGGGTCCTCGGCATGAACCGCCTCGGGACCAACCGTGAAACCGCAAAACGGGCTCCGATCTTTACCCATTTTTTCAAGGTAACCGCCGGGCGGCTAATTTCGAGAGGCCGCTGGTATAAAGCCCCGTCTCCACCCGGATCAAGACTTCGCCTGGAACGCAACCGGAATCGACTTCGCAGGTCCCGATCCTCATTCGCTGTCCTCTGCACGAACTCTCTTGCGGGCCCAAACCGCAACCGCAAAACGCTCCCGATCTTAGTGCCGCGGTAGAAAGAAGTAAGAATCGGATAACTTCAGTACGTAACCTGAACGAAGTACACTGAT
>JAUJEN010000471.1:0-31838 GCA_030448925.1 Citrus cavaleriei
AGAGCGACCGTGGTGTTGAAAAATAGGTCATGGGCACAGCCGCCTAAAATAACCGCACGAAGGCCGGGCGCCAAATTGCCCAGCGGAAAAAGGCTACAAAACGTGGTGGGCTATAGCCTGGGGCGGGTTGGCTAACTTCGTCTGGCCGGACTCGGAATGGCGCGAGATTTTGCGAAGTGCCTCAGAGTTGCAACAGGCCGCAGGCTGGCCTCGGCCTAAAATAACCACACCAAGGCCGGGCCAAGTTGCCCAGCGAAAAAGGACACAAAATGGAAGCGGCTAGCCTGGGGGCGGGGGTTGGGAATAATTTCACCGGGCCGACTCGGAAATGGCGTGACTTTGGCGAGCGTACTGCGGTGTTGCAGGGCCAAGGCCGCGCACAGCTGGGCGCTTAAAATAACCGCCTTCAAGGCCGGGCGCCAAATTCGTCCAGCGGAAAAAGGCTACAAAACGGGTAGGCTATAGCGCCTTGGGGGTGGTTGGCCAACTTCGCCCGCCGGACTCGAATGGCGCGAGACTTTTGCGGCGGCTCGCGGAGTTAAAAGCCGCAGGCACAGCTTCGCTTAGCCGCTTAAAATAACCACCTCGAAGCGCCGGGCGCCAAGTTCGCCCATAGCGAAAAGGCAACAAAACGGGTATAGCCTTTGGGCTGTGGGCTGGCCAACTCATCCGCTGACTCGGAATGGCGTGAGACTTTCATGCAGCGCATCTCGCGGTGCCAGTGGTAAATGGGTCCGGCACAGCCGCGTCCAAAAATAACCGCCCGAAGGCCGGGGCGCCAAATTCGTCCAGCGGAAAAAGGCCACAAAAACGGGTGGGCTATAGCCTTGGGGGGTGGGGCTGGCCAACTTCGTCCGCCGGACTCGGAATGGCGCGAGACTTTGCGAGCGGCCTCTGTGAGCCAAAAATAGGCCGCAGGCACAGCCTCGCCCAAAAATAACCACCCGAAGGCCGGGGCGCCAAGTTCGTCCAGCGGAAAAAGGCCACAAAAACGGGTGGGCTATAGCCTTGGGGGGTGGGGCTGGCTAACCGGGCTCCGCTGGACCGGAAACGGAATGGCCAGACATTACGAGCGGCTCTATGAGCTAAAATAGGTCAGTAGCACAGCTCGCCCAAAAAATAACCAATTCAAGGCCGGGCGCCAAGTTCGCCCAGCGAAAAAGGCCACAAAAGCGGTGGCTATAGCCTGGGGTGGGTTGGCCAACTTCGCCCGCCGGACCTGAATGGCGCGAGACTTTGCGAGCCAAAAATAAGCCGCAGGCACAGCCTCGCCCAAAAATAGCCACCCGGTCAAGCCAAGTTCGCCCAGCGGAAAAAGGCTACAAAAACGGGTGGCTATAGCCTGGGGTGGGCTGGCCAACCGTCCGGCCGGACTCGAATGGCGTGAGACTTCGGTAGATGCAAAAATAGGCTGGGCACAGCCGCGCTTCAAAATAACCGCCTCGAAGGCCGGGCGCCAAATTGCCCAGCGGAAAAGGCTACAAAACGGGTGGGCTATAGCCTTGGGGGGTGGGGCTGGCCAACTGGCCCGCCGGACTCGGAATGGCGCGAGACTTTTGCGAAAGCGGCCTTCGAGCCAAAACAGGCCGCAGGCTCAGCCGCTCACCAAAATAACCACCAAGGCCGGGCGCCAAGTTTGTCCAGCGGAAAAGGCAATAAAACGGTGGCTATAGCCTGGCATTGTGGTTGGCCAACCTCTCGCCGACCTTGAATGGCGTGAGATTATGGAAAAGCCTCGCGAGAGCTAAAAATAGGTCGCAGTACAGCCCGCCTAAAAATAACCACCAAGGTCGGGCGCCAAGTTCGCCCAGCGAAAAGGCCACAAAAGCGGTGGGCTATAGCCTTTGGGTGGCTGGCCAACTTCGTCCGGCCGGAACGGAATGGCGCGAGATTTTGCGAAGCGCCTCTATGAGCCAAAATAGGCCGCAGGCAATAGTTCGCCTTCAAAATAACCACCGGTCGGGCGCCAAAAGTTCGTCCAGCGGAAAAAGGCCGAAAAAGCGGGTGGGCTATAGCCTTGGGGGGTGGGGCTGGCAAACTTCGTCCGCCGGACTCGGAATGGCGCGAGACTTTTTGCGTAGAAGCTAAGCCGCAGTACAGCTCGCCTAAAAATAGCTGACCAAGGCCGGGCGCCAAGTTCCTCCAGCGGAAAAAGGCCACAAAACGGGGGGGCTATAGCCTTGGGGTTAAACTCTCGGCCCCCGGACTCGGAATGGCGTGAGACTTATGAAACTGCTGGGGTGCCAAAAAATACAGGCTACGGCACAGCCGCTTCAAAATAACCTCCGCTCAAGGCCGGGCGCAAATTCGGCCCAGCGAAAAGGCTACAAAACGGTGGGCTATAGCCTTTGGGGTGGGTTGGCCAACTTCGTCTGGCCGACCAATGGAAATGGCGAGACTTTTATGCGAAAGCGGCTTCAGAGCCAAAATAGGCCGCAGTTCAGCCGCTTAAAATAACCATCCAAGGCCGGGCCAAGTTTGTCCAGCGAAAAGGCACAAAAAACGTGGTGGGCTATAGCCTTTGGTTGTGGCCAACTCGCCGCCGACCGAATGGCGTGAGATTTTACAGCTCTCGTGAGAGCCAAAAATAGGTCGCAGTACAGCTCGCCAAAATAACCACCAAGGCCGGGCGCCAAGTTCGGCCCAGCGAAAAAAGGCCACAAAGCGGTGGGCTATAGTTTGGGGTGGCTGGCCAACTCGCCCGCTGCATCGAATGGCGCGAGACTTTATGCGTAGCGCTCGTGGAGCTAAAATAGGCTGCAGCAGCTCGCCCAAAATAACCACCGAAGGCCGGGCGCCAAGTTCGCTCCAGCGAAAAAGGCCACAAAAGCGGTGGGCCAGCCTGGGGGTGGTTGGCCAACTTCGTCGCCGACTGAATGGCGGAGACTTGGCGAAAGCGCACTGTGGTGCTAAAATAGGTCAGCAGGCACAGCCGCCAAAAATAACCACCAAGGTCGGGCGCCAAGTTCCTCCAGCGGAAAAACGCCACAAAAACGGGTGGGGCTATAGCCGGGGTGGCTGGCCAACACGTCACGACCGGAATGGTGAGACTTCGTAGGACTGCACCCGGTGTAGGCTGCGGCACAGCCGCTTCAAAATAACCGCCCAAGGCCGGGCGCCAAATTCGGCCCAGCGGAAAAGGCTAAAAAACGGTGGCTATAGCCTTGGGGTGGGTTGGCCAACTTCGGCCCGCCGGACTCGGAATGCCGCGAGATTTTGGAAACGGCCTGTGAGCTTAAAAATAGGCCGCGGGCACAGCCTCGCCCAAAAATAACCCCCCGAAGTCCGGGCGCCAAGTTTGTCCAGCGGAAAAGGCACAAAAACGGGTGGGCTATAGCCTTGGCTGGTGGCCAACCTCGCCTGCCGACTCGAATGGCGTGATTTCAGCGGCCTCTCTGTGAGAGCTGTAAAATAGGTCGCAGGCACAGTCGCCAAAATAACCACCAAGGCACGGGCCCAAGTTCGCCCAGCGAAAAAGGACACAAAAGCGGGTGGGCTATAGCCTGGGGTGGGCTGGCCAACATCGCCCGACTCGCTGAAATGGCGGAGACTTTACAGCGCACTCCGTGTAAAATAGGCTGCGGCACAGCCGCCTTTCAAAATAACCGCCAAGGCCGGGCACCAAATTGCCCAGCGGAAAAAGGCTACAAAACGGGTGGGCTATAGCCTTGGGGTGGGGTTGGCTTCGGCCCCGGACTCGGAATGGCGTGAGACTTGCAGCTGTGCCAAAATAGGTGCGGCACAGCCGCCTTCAAAATAACCGCCAAGGCCGGGCGCCAAATTGGCCCAGCGAAAAGGCTACAAAAACGGTGGGCTATAGCCTTTGGGGGTGGGCTGGCCAACTTCGCCGCCGACTGGAATGGCGCGAGACTTTGGCGAAGCGCCTCGTGAGCCAAAAATAGGCTGCAGGCTCAGCCTCACCCAAAAATAACCACCCGAAGGCCGGGGCGCCAAGTTAGTCCAGCGGAAAAAGGCCAAAAAAACGGGTGGGCTGTAGCCTTGGGTGCTGGCCAACTCGGCTCCGCCGACTCGGAATGGCGTGAGACTTTATGTTTCTCGAGAGCCAAAATAGGTCACGTGCACAGCTCAAAATAACCACCAAGGCCGCCAAGTTCGCCCAGCGAAAAAAGGCCAAAAGCGGGGGGCTGGTGGCTGTTGCAGCCTTGGGGGGTGGGGCTGGCAACTTCGCCGCCGACTCGGAATGGCGCTGACTTTGCGAAAGCGCTCTCAGAGCTGCAAAAATAGGCCGCAGGTTTGCACAGCTCACCAAAAATAACCACCCGAAGGCCGGGGCGCCAAGTTCGTCCAGCGGAAAAAGGCCACAAAACGGGTGGGCTATAAGCGTTGGGGGTGGGCTGGCCAACTTCGTCCGCCGAACTCGAATGGCGTGAGAGTTTGAGAAACTGCTGCCAAAATAGGCCGCCAAGGCACAGCCGCCTAAAAAAATAACCGCCAAGGTCGCCAAATTCGTCCAGCGGAAAAAGGCTTCAAAAACGGGTGGGCTATAGCCTATGGGGGTGGGGCTGGCCAACTTCGGCCCGGCCGACTCGAATGGCGAGACTTTTACAGCGGCTCTGGAGCGTAAAACAGCAGGCACAGCCTCGCCCAAAAATAGCCACCCGAAGGCCGGGGCGCCAAGTTCGTTCAGCGGAAAAAGGCAACAAAAACGGGTGGGCTATAGCCTTGGCTGTGGGGCTGGCCAACTTCGTCCGCCGGACTCGGAATGGCGTGAGACTTTTCGGATGCACCTCCGCAAAATAGGTCAAGGGCACAGCCGCCGCCTTCAAAATAACCGCCTCAAGGTCGGGGCACCAAATTCGGCCCAGCGGAAAAAGGCCAAAACGGGTGCAGCCTTACTGGGGTGGGGCTGGCCAACTTCGTCCGCCGGACTCGGAATGGCGTGAGACTTTGCGAGCGACCTCCGTGTGCCAAAAATAGGCCGCGGGCACAGCCGCGCCCCAAAATAACCGCCCGAAGGCCGGGGCGCCAAATTCGTCCAGCGGAAAAAGGCTACAAAAACGGGTGGGCTATAGCCTTGGGGGGTGGGGCTGGCCAACTTCGTCCGCCGGACTCGGAATGGCGCGAGACTTTGCGAGCGGCCTCTGTGAGCCAAAAATAGGCCGCAGGCTCAGCCTCGCCCAAAAATAACCACCCGAAGGCCGGGGCGCCAAGTTTGTCCAGCGGAAAAAGGCAATAAAAACGGGTGGGCTATAGCCTTGGCTGTGGGGCTGGCCAACCTCGTCTGCCGGACTCGGAATGGCGTGAGACTTTGCGAGCGGCCTCTGTGAGAGCCAAAAATAGGTCGCAGGCACAGCCTCGCCCAAAAATAACCACCCGAAGGCCGGGGCGCCAAGTTCGTCCAGCGGAAAAACGCGGTGGCTGTGGGGGCTGGCTAACTACCGCCGACTCGGAATGGCGTGACTTTGCGAGCGTGCGGTGCTGGAAACAGGCTGCAGCACAGCCGCTTCAAAAATAACCAATTCCAAGGCCGGGCGCCAAGTTAGTCCAGCGGAAAAAGGCCACAAAAGCGGGTGGGCTATAGCCTTGGGGGGTGTGGTTGGCCAACTTCGTCTGCCGACTCGAATGGCGGAGAGTTTGAGAGCCAAACTGTAAAGGCTGCACGGGCACAGCTCAAAAATAACAGGCCGGGCGCCAAATTCCCAGCGGAAAAGGCTTTAAAAACGCGGCTATAGCAACTGTTCGCCGGACTCGAATGGCGCGAGACTTTGCGAAGCGGCCTTCAGTGAGCCAAAAATAGGTCGCAGGCACAGCAAAAAAACCAAGGCCGGGCGCCGTTCCAGCGAAAAAGGCAACAAAACGGGTGGGCTATAGCCTTGGCTGGTGGGGTTGGCCTACTTCGTCCGGGCCGGACTCGAATGGCGGAGACTTTCGAGCACTGCAGTGCCAAAAATAGGCGCGGCACAGCCGCCAAAATAACCGGCCGGGCACCAACGGCCCAGCGAAAAAGGCTACAAAACGGGTGGGCTTATAGTACACCGTCCGACCGGAAATGGCGTGAGACTTTGGAGCACTGCGGTGCCAAAATAGGCCGGGCACAGCCGCCGCTTCAAAAATGTAACCGCCAAGGCCGGGCGCCAAATTCGTCCCGACGAAAAAGGCCCCAAAAACGGGTGGGCTATAGCCTGGGGTCCGTCGACTCGAATGGCGTGAGGCGCAGCGTGGCGTCCTTTCAGCAAAACTGAAAACCAAGCTGCCGGGGTCTCATGGGCGAAAAATAGGCCGCGGCACGCCGCCTGGGGTCGGGCCCAGCTGGCCGTCAGAAAAAATAACGTCTTACTTCGGCTGGTCAGACGGTGGGCTATATGCGGTCAAGGAAAAAATAGCTCACCCAAAAATAACCACCAAGGCCGCAAGCCAAGTTCGTCCAGAAAAAGGCCACAAAACGGTGGCTATAGCCTTGGGGTGGGTTAAACCGCCCTACCGGACTGGAATGGCGTGAGAGTTTGAGAGCCAACTGCGTGTAATAGGGTCAAGGGCACAGCCACACGCAAAAATAACCGCCCGAAGGCCGGGGCGCCAAATTGGCCCAGCGAAAAAGGCTACAAAACGGGTGGGCTATGCCTTGGGGGCGGGTTGGCCAACTTCGTCCGGACTCGGAATGGCGCGAGACTTTGGCGTAGCTGCCTCCGTGAGCCGTGTAAAATAGGCCGCAGCACAGCTCGCCAAAATAAAGCCACCGGCCGGGCGCCAACTTCGTCCAGCCGAAAAAGGCAACAAAAACGGCTGGGCTATAGCCTGGCTGCGGCTTGGCCAACTTCGGCACGGACTCGGAATGGCGGAGACTTTTTCGAGCGCACTGCAAAATAGGTCAGCAGCACAGTCAATAATAACCGCCCGAAGGCCGGGGCGCCAAATTCGTCCAGCGGAAAAAGGCTACAAAAACGGGTGGGCTATAGCCTTGGGGGGTGGGGCTGGCCAACTTCGTCCGCCGGACTCGGAATGGCGCGAGACTTTGCGAGCGGCCTCTGTGAGCCAAAAATAGGCCGCAGGCACAGCCTCGCCCAAAAATAACCACCCGAAGGCCGGGGCGCCAAGTTCGTCCAGCGGAAAAAGGCAACAAAAACGGGTGGGCTATAGCCTTGGGCTGTGGGGCTGGCCAACTTCGTCCGCCGGACTCGGAATGGCGTGAGACTTTGCGAGCGACCTCCGTGTGCCAAAAATAGGCCGCGGGCACAGCCGCGTCCAAAAATAACCGCCCGAAGGCCGGTTTGCCAAGTTCGTCCAGCGGAAAAAGGCAACAAATACGGGTGGGCTATAGCCTTGGAGGGTGGGGCCGGCCCACTTCGTCCGCCAGACTCGGAATGGCGCGAGACTTTGCGAGCGGCCTCCGTCTACCAAAAATAGGCCGCGGGAACAGCCGCATCCAAAAATAACCGCCCGAAGGCCGGTTCCCATGTTCGTCCAGCGGAAAAAGGCCACAAAAACTGGTGGGCTATAGCCTTGGGGGTGGGGCTGGCCGATCGATTGGTCCGACTTCTGAATGGCGCGAGATTTTGCGAGCGGCTCGTAGGCAAAATAGGCCGCAGTGCACGCCTCGCCAAATAACCACCCGATGGCCGGGCGCCAAATTGGCCCAGCGAAAAAGGCCACAAAACGGGTGGGCTATAGCCTGCGGGTTGGCCAATTTCGCCGGACTCCGGAATGGCGCGAGACTTTTGCGAAAGGGCCTCGAGCTTAAAAATAGGTCAGGCAGTACGCCTCGCCAAAAATAAGCACCAAGGTCACGCCAAGTTCGCCCAAATGCGGAAAAAAGGCTATAAAACGGCTATAGCCTTTGGGGATTTCGGTTGGCCAACTTCGTCATGGACTCGGAATGGCGCGACACTTTGCGAATTGCAGACAAAATGGGCTGGGGACAGCCGCTACCAAAATAATCCGCCTAAGGCCGGAGCGCCAAATTGCCCAGCTTAAAAGGCCACAAAACGGGTGGGCTATAGCCTTGGGGGTGGGCTGGCTCAGGACTTGAATGGCGCGACTTTGAAGCGCCTTCAGAGCTAAAACTAGGCCGCAGTCACCGCCTAAAAATAATAACTCAAGGCCGGGCCAAGTTCGACCAGCGAAAAAAGGCCACAAAACGGGGCGGTTATAGCCTGGGGCTGGGCTTACTTCGCCGGACTTTACGAAATTGCAGACAAAAATGGGTCATGGGCACAGCCGGGCCTAAAAATAACCGCTCAAGGCCGGGCGCCAAATTGGCCCAGCGAAAAGGCCACAAAAGGGCTATAGCCTGGGGTGGTTACCAATCCGTCCGGACTGAATGGCGCGACACTTTTTAGCGACTGCAGACAATAATATGGCCGCGGCACAGCCGCCTTCAAAATAACCACCCGAAGGCCGGGGCGCCAAGTTCGTCCAGCAGAAAAAGGCCACAAAAACGGGTGGGCTATAGCCTTGGGGGGTGGGGCACGCAGACTTCGTCCGCCAGACTCGGAATGGCGCGAGACTTTGCAAGCGGCCTCCATGTGATAAAAATAGGCCGCGGGTACAGCCGCGCCCAAAAATAACCGCCCGAAGGCCGGGGCGCCAAGTTCGTCCAGCGGAAAAAGGCAACAAATACGGGTGGGCTATAGCCTTGGGGGGTGGGGCCGGCCAACTTCGTCCGCCAGACTCGGAATGGCGCGAGACTTTGCGAGCGGCCTCCGTCTACCAAAAATAGGCCGCGGGCACAGCCGCGTCCAAAAATAACCGCCCGAAGGCCGGTTCGCCAAGTTCGTCCAGCGGAGAAAGGCCACAAAAACTGGTGGGCTATAGCCTTTGGGATGACGGGCCGCCCACTGGCCCGCCGGACTCGAATGGCGCGAGATTGCGAGCGCCTCGGTGTTAAGCCGCGGCACAGTCCGCTAAAAATAACAGCCCGAAGGCCGGGGCGCCAAGTTCGTCCAGCAGAAAATGGCCATAAAAACGGGTGGGCTATAGCCTTGGGGGGTGGGGCTGGCCAACTTCGTCCGCCGGACTCGGAATGGCGCTAGACTTTGCGAGCGGCCTCAGTGTGCCAAAAATAGGCCGCAGGCACAGCCTCGCCCAAAAATAACCACCCGAAGGCCGGGGCGCCAAGTTCGACCAGCGGAAAAAGGCCACAAAAATGGGTGGGCTATAGCCTGGGGCTGGGCTAACCATCCGGCCGAATGGCACGAGACTTTTGCGAAGCGCCTCCGCTTCACCAAACTAGGCCGCGGGCACAGCCGTGACCAAAAATAACCGCCCGAAGGCCGGTTTGCCAACTTCGTCCAGCGGAAAAAGGCCACAAAAACGGGTGGGCTTTAGCCTTGGGGGGTGGGGCTGGCCAACTTCGTCCGCCGGACTCGGAATGGCGCGAGACTTTGCGAACGGTCTCCGTGTGCCAAAAATAGGCCACAGGCACAGCCTCGCCCAAAAATAACAACCCAAAAACCGGGGCGCAAAGTTCGTCCAGCGGAAAAAGGCCGCAAAAACGGGTGGGGTGGGCTAGCCTTGGCTAACCGGCCGGACTCGAATGGCGCGAGACTTTGCGTAAGCGCCTCCGTGATGCCAAAATACCACGGCGCAGCCGCTAAAAAAATAACCGCCCGACGGCCGGGGCGCCAAATTCGTCCAGCGGAAAAAGGCCACAAATCCGGGTAGGCTATAGCTCAGGTGGGTGGCCAACCGCTCGCTGACTCGAATGGCGCGACTTTATGCGAAGCGGCCTTGTGTTAAAATAGGCCGGAGGCACAGCTCGCCTAAAATAACCACCAAGTCCGGGCGCCATGTTCGCCCAACGGAAAAGGCCACAAAACGGTGGGCTATAGCCTTGGGTGGGCTGGCCGGGACCTTGAATGGCGCGAGACTTCTAAGCGAGCGGTCTCGTAGCCAAAATAGCCGCAGCACAAATGCCCAAAATAACCACCAAGGCCGGGCGCAAGTTCGCTCCAGAAAAAGGCCAAAAACGGTGGCTATAGCCTTGGGGGGCACGCAGATTTCGCTGCTCGAATGGCGAGACTTGCAAGCGCTCCATGTGATTAAAAATAGGTCAGCGGTACAGCCAAAATAATCATCAAGCCCGCCAAGTTCGCCAAAAAGGCAACAAATACTACGGCGGCTATAGCCTGGGGTGGGGCCGCCAACTTCGTCCGGTCGACTCGGAATGGCTGACTTTGCGAAGCGGTTCGCTTCATCAGGCCAATGCACAGCCGTCAAAAATAACCGCTCGAAGGCCGGTTCGCCAAGTTCGTCCAGCGGAAAAAGGCCACAAAACCGGGGCTATTGCTCGGGGATGGGTTGCCCACTTCGTCCGGCCGACTCGTAACGCGCGAGACTCCGGGTGCGTGCTGTGGTGCCAAAAATAGGCCGGGCACAGCCGCCGCTTCAAAAATAACAGCCCAAGGGCGCCAAGTTCACCAGCAGAAAATGGCCATAAAAACGGTGGGCTTTAGCCTGGGGCACCGTCCGCCGGACTCGAATGGCGCGAGATTCTTTGCGAGCATCCTCCGTGATGCCAATAGGCCACGGGCACAGCCGGCCGAAAAATAATCCGCGACGAAGGTCGGGCGCCAAATTACAATGGAAAAAGGCTACAAAAACGGTGGGCTATAGCCTTGTAGGGAAGGGTTGGCCAACTGCTCCGCCGTACTCGACTGGCGCGAGACTTTGCGAAGCGGCTCGTGCTGTAAAAATAGGCCGTGAGGCACAGCTCGCCTAAAATAACCACCCAAGTCCGGGCGCCGTTCGCTCAACGGAAAAGGCTACAAAACGGGGGTTATAGCCTGGGGGGTGGGGCTTTTGTCTGGGCCGGACTCGAATGGCGCGAGACTTTGCGAAGCGGTCCTGCGTGCCAAAATAGGTCCGCAGTACGCCGCCTTAAAAATAACCACCCGGGCGTTCGGGCGCCAAGTTCGCTCCAGCGTAGAAAAAGGCTAAAACGGGGGCTTGTATAGTTTTGGGGCGGGCACGCAGTTCGGCCCGCCGCACTTAATGGCGCGAGACTTTGTAAGCGGCCGCAGCATAAAAAACCGCTGTTAATAGTCGGGTACTGGGTACAAATGGTTTCGGGCGCTAAAGGCCAGCAAAAAGCCTGCATTTACAACATTCGGTGGGCTTATGCCTGGGCGGGGCCCACCGCTCCTAATGGCGCGAGACTTTGGCGGCGTAGCGGTTCGTCGCCGTCATCAAAATAATCAAGCCCAATGCCAAGTTCGGCGAAAGTTCGCCCAAATGCAAAGGCCATTAAAATCGTACACAATGGCTGGGCTGACGGCTCCAATGGCGCGAAGACTTTATGGGTCTCATTAAAAATGGCGCGGCAGTACGCTCCAGCGGAAAAGGCCATTAAAAAATGCGGATGCGGGCACAACTTCGGCGAAGGCTCGCGAGAAAAATAGGTCCGCTGGTACAGCCACGCTAAAAATAAACGCCCTCAAGGCGCCAAATTGGCCCAGCGAAAAGGCTACAAAACGGGGCGGGTCTGGCCGGACTCGAATAGTGAGACTACGCAACTGCCTGTGGTGCCAAAAAAATAGTCAGGGCACAGCCGCTAAAATACCACCAAGGTCCAAGTTGCCCAAAAAAAGGCTACAAAACGGTATAGCTTTAAAGGGGTTCGCCAACTTTATCCGCTGGACTCGGAATGGCGCGAGACTTTGCGAGCGGCCTCCGTGTGCCAAAAATAGGCTGTGGGCACAGCCGCGCCCAAAAATAACCACCAAGTCTCACGCCAAGTTCGCCCAAATGAAAAACGGGGTTATAGCCACAAAAATGGGGGCTAGCTCACTGGTCACTGGACTCGGAATGGCGGAGTTACGGCCCTGTGCCAAAATAGGGGCACAGCCCTGGGCGGACTGGCGTGGGCTCAAAAACGGTCCTTTGGGTTGCCCAAGCCATCTCGACTTTATGTGAAGCGGGCTCCGCCGACTGAATACGGCGTTAAAATAGGCCGCAGGCACAGCCTCGCCCTAAAATAACAACCCAATGGCCGGGGCGCAAAGTTCGCCCAATGCTAAAAAAGGCCACAAAACGGTGTGTTACAGCTATAGCCTTTGGGCGGGCTGGCCTACTGCCGGCCGGACTCGAATGGCGCGTAGACTTTGCGAATGGTCGTGTGGGCCAGGGCCGCAGGCACAGCCGCCAAAAAATAATAAACCCAATGGCCGGGCGCAAAGTTCGCCCAGCGAAAAAGGCCACAAAACAGACGGCCTGGGCGGGTTGGCCAACTTCGTCCGCCGGACTCGAATGGCGCGAGACTTTGCGAAGCGGCTCAGTGCTGTATTAGGCCACGGGCACAGCCGCGCCCAAAAATAACCGCCCGAAGGCCGGGGCGCCAAATTCGTCCAGCAGAAAAAGGCCACAAAAACGGGTGGGCTATAGCCTTGGGGGGTGGGGCTGGCCAACTTCGTCCGCCGGACTCGGAATGGCGTGAGACTTTGCGAGCGGCCTCCGTGTGCCAAAAATAGGCCGCGGGCACAGCCGCGCCCAAAAATAACCGCCCGAAGGCCGGGGCGCCAAATTCGTCCAGCGGAAAAAGGCCACAAAAACGGGTGGGCTATAGCCTTGGGGGGTGGGGCTGGCCAACTTCGTCCGCCGGACTCGGAATAGCGCGAGACTTTGCGAGCGGCCTCTGTGAGCCAAAAATAGGCCGTAGGCACAGCCTCGCCCAAAAATAACCACCCGAAGTCCTGGGCGCCAAGTTCGTCCAGCGGAAAAAGGCCACAAAAACGGGTGGGCTATAGCCTTGGGGGGTGGGGCCGGCCAACTTCGTCCGCCGGACTCGGAATGGCGTGAGACTTTGCGAGCGGCCTCCGTGTGCCAAAAATAGGCCGCAGGCACACGCTTCAAAATACCCGCTCAAGTCCGGGCGCCAAGTTCGCTCCAGCGGAAAAGGCCACAAAACGGGCTATAGCGGGCGGCCCAACCGTCCACGGACTCGGAATGGCGTGAGACTTTGCGAGCGGCCTCCGTGTGCCAAAAATAGGCCGCAGGCACAGCCTCGCCCAAAAATAACAACCCAATGGCCGGGGCGCAAAGTTCGTCCAGCGGAAAAAGGCCACAAAAACGGGTGGGCTATAGCCTTGGGGGGTGGCCTAACTGTCAAGCCGGGTCGGACTCGAAAGGCGCTACTTTTGCGAAGCGTCTCCGTGGTGCAAAATAGGCCGCAGCAACAGCTCGCCAAAATAACAACCCAATGGCCGGGCAAAGTTCGCCCGCCGAAAAAGGCCATTAAAACGTGAGGCAATAGCTGGGGCGGGTTGGCCAACCTCGTCCGCCGGACTCGGAATGGCGCGAGACTTTGGGGAGCGCCTCAGATGCCAAAGCCAGGCCACGGGCACAGCCGCGCTGAAAAATAACCGCCCGGCCGGGCGCCAAATTGCCCGCGGTAAAAGGCCGAAAACGGGGGCTATAGCGGGCGGTTACACCGCCGCCGGACTCGAATGGCGAGACTTTGCGTAGCGTGGCAAAAATAGGCCGCGTACAATTGTTGGCGCCTAAAAATAAACGCCCAAGGTCCGGGCGCCAAATTGGCCCAGCGAAAGGCCACAAAACGGGTGGGCTATAGCTGAGGGTGGGTTGGCCAACCGTCTGGCCGACTGAATAGCGCGAGACTCGGGAGCGGCCTCTCGTGAGCTTAAAATAGCAGCTCGCCCAAAATTACCACCCGAAGGCCAGGGCGCCAAGTTCGTCCAGCGAAAAAGGCCACAAAAACGGGTGGGCTATAGCCTTCAGGGGTCGGGTGCCCACTTCGTCTGGGCCCGGACTCGAATATGGCGGAGACTTATGAAGCCTCAGAGACAAAAAATAGGTAGGTACTGCTCGCCTAAAAATAACCACCAAGTCCGGGCCAAGTTCGTTCCAGCGAAAAGGCCAGAAAACGTGGTGGGGGCGGTTAGCCTCGGCCAACTTCGTCCGCCGGACTCGGAATAGCGCGTGACTTTGCGAGCGGCCTCTGTGAGACAAAAATAGGCCGTAGGTACAGCCTCGCCCAAAAATAACCACCCGAAGTCCGGGGCGCCAAGTTCGTCCAGCGGAAAAAAGGCCACAAAAACGGGTGGGCGGCCTTATAGCGGGGGCCTGGCCGGACCGCTCGAGAATGGCGGGAGACTTTCGCGAGCGCCTCGTGCTGTGGTCCAGGTGGGCACAAGCCGCGCTTAAAATAACCGCCTCAAGGTCAAAAGCACGGCCGCAGTGGAAAAAGGCCACAAAACGGGTGGGCTTATAGCTTTGGTTGCACAACTCGCCCACCGGACTCGTAATGGCGCGACTTTGGCGAAGCGGACTTCGGAAGTGCCAAAAATAGCAGGGGCACAGCTCAAAAATAACCACCAAGGCCGGGCCAAGTTCGCCCAGCGGAAAAGGCTGAAAAAACGGTATATAGCTTGGGCGGGGTTGCCAACTTCGTCCGCCGGACTCGGAATGGCGCGAGACTTTGAGCGCCTCTTCAATTAAAATAGGCCGCGGCACAGCCGCCCCAAAATAACTGCCCGGCGGGGCCAAGTTCGCCCAGCGAAAAAGGCCATAAAACGGACGGGTCAGCCTGGGGCTGGCCAACTTCGTCCGCCGGACTCGGAGTGGCGCGAGACTTTGCGAGCGGCCTCCGTGTGCCAAAAATAGGCCGCAGGCACAGCCTTGCCCAAAAATAACCACCCGAAGGCCGGGGCGCCAAGTTCGTCCTGCGGAAAAAGGCCATAAAAACGGGTGGGCTATAGCCTTGGGGGGTGGGGCTGGCCAACTTCGTCCGCCGCTGTATCTAATAGCGAGACTTACGAAAGCGGCTCGAGACAAAAATAGGTCGTAGGCATACAGCTCGCCTGTAACAATAACGTGGTGTTACCAACGCCGGGCGCCAAGTTCCCAGCAGCGGAAAAAGGCCACAAAAACGGTGGCTATAGCCTTTGGGGACACAACTTGGCCCGCCGGACTCGGAATGGCGTGAGACTTTGGCGAGGCGCCTGTAGCCAAAAAATAGGCCGGGCACAGCTGCGCCTAAAAATAACCGCCCGAAGGCCGGGGTGCCAAGTTCGTCCAGCGGAAAAAGGCCAGAAAAACGGGTGGGCTATAGCCTTGGGGGGTGGGGCTGGCCAACTTCGTCCGCCGGACTCGGAATGGCGCGAGACTTTGTGAGCGGCCTCCGTCTACCAAAAATAGGCCGCGGGCACAGCCGCGTCCAAAAATAACTGCCCGAAGGCCGGTTCGCCAAGTTCGTCCAGCAGAAAAAGGCCATAAAAACGGATGGGCTGTAGCCTTGGGGGGTGGGGCAGGCCAACCGTGTCTCACGGACTCGGAATGCCACAGCGAGACTTTGGCGAGCCCGTGTAAACAATAGGCCGCAGGCACAGCCTTGCCCAAAAATAACCACCCGAAGGCCGGGGCGCCAAGTTCGTCCTGCGGAAAAAGGCCACAAAAACGGGTGGGCTATAGCCTTGGGCGGTGGGGCTGGCCCACTTCGTCCGCCAGACTCGGAATGGCGCGAGACTTACGAAAGCGCTCTCTGCCCGGGAGACAAAATAGGCCGTAGGCACAGCCTCGCCCATAAATAACCACCCGAACGCCGGGGCGCCAAGTTCGTCCAGCGAAAAGGCTAAAAACGGGAGGGCTATAGCCTTTGGGGATGGTTGGCTAACCGCCGACTCGGAATGGCGCAGACTTTGCGAAGCCTGTGGTGTGGTCAGGGTTAGCGCGGGCACAGCCACGCCCAAAAATAACTACCCAAAGGCCGGGGCGCCAAGTTCGTCCAGCGGAAAAAGGCCACAAAACCGGGTGGGCTATAGCCTTGGGGGGTGGGGCTGGCCAACTTCGTCCGCCGGACTCGGAATGGCGCGAGACTTTGCGAGCGGCCTCCATGTGCCAAAAATAGGCCGCGGGCACAGCCGCGCCCAAAAATAACCGCCCAAAGGCCGGGGCGCCAAGTTCGTCCAGCGGAAAAAGGCCACAAAAACGGGTGGGCTATAGCTTTGAAGTGGGCTGGCTAACTTGTCCGCCGACTGACTCGAATGTCGCGAGAGTTAACGAGGGGCCTGTGCTGGAAATCAAGGGCTGCCGCTTAAAAAACCCGTCTCAAGGTCGGCGCCAAGTTCGCCCAGCGGAAAAGGCCACAAAATCGGTGGGCTATACCTGGGGTGGGTTACTAACTGTCCGCCGGACTTTGAATGCCTGTAGATTCTTGCAAGGGCCTGGTGCCAAAATACTGTGCAAAGCACGCCCAAAAATAACCACCAAGGCCGGGCAAGCCAAGTTCGCCCAGCGGAAAAAAGGCCACAAAACGGGTGGGCTATGCCTGGGGGGTGCGGCCAATTACTAACCGTCCCGGCCGGACTGGAATGCATGAGACTTTGGGGAGCGCCCGTGATGCCAAAAATAGGTTGTAGGCAAATACGCCAAAAAATAATAGCACAGCCCAAAGGCCGGGGCTGGCGTTCGCCCAGCGAAAAAGGCTGTGCAAAAGGTGAAGCAGGCTATAGCTCGGGCGTGGGCTGGCCAATTTGTCCGCCGGATCGACTGGACTCCGAATGTCGCGAGAGTTAAAGGGCCTGTGTTGTGTAACAGTCCGCGGGCATAGCCGCTTAAAAATAACCGCTCGGGCGTCGGGGCGCCGTTCGCCCAAGTCATTCAGCTTAAAAGGCTACAAAATCGGGTGGGCTATACCCTTGGGGTGGGCCGCCAACTTTGTCCGCCGGACTGGATCGAATGCCTCTAGACTTGCGGGCCTTGTAGCCAAAGCCACGCCAAAATACTGGAAGCCCAGCCAAGGCAGCTCAGCGGATGCCATACCAATTGCCCGCCAATGGAAAAAGGCCATTAAAACGGGTGGCAGCTATAGGTGGGGAACTGGGTCAGGCCAACTTGTCCGCCGACTGAATGCCGCTGGACTTTAAGCGTAGTGGGGCCTTCAGGTGCCAAAAATAGGCTGCGGGCAAAGCCGTAACCAAAAATAACTGCCCGAAGGCCAGGGCGCCATGTACGTCCAGCGGAAAAAGGCCACAAAAAGGGGGCTATAGGGCCTTGGTAAAGGGCCGCCATTCCGGGTCCGCCGGACTGAATGGCGCGAGACTGTTGTGAGCAGTAGTTAAAAAATAGGTCCAGCCGGATCAGCCGCGCCAAAATAACAGCCCAGCCGGGCGCCAAGCCCGCCTTCGCCCAGCAGAAAAAGGCCAAACGTGTTGGGTCTAAGCTGGGTGGGGCTCCTGCCAATCTTGTCCGCCGGACTCGGAATGCCGCTGAACTTTGCGAGGGTCTCCGTAGCTAAAATAGGTTGCGGACAAAGCCAGCAATAACTGCAAGGGCGCGGCGCCATGTTCGCCCAGCGAAAAAGGCCACAAATGGTGGGCGAGCCTTTTGGGAGTATGGCTAACTTCGGGCTGGTCCCGACTCGAAATGCCACTTTGCGAGGGGCCACATGTAATAAAAATAGGCGCCCAAAGTCACGCAAAAATACGCCCGGCGCGGGCTGTTCGCTATAGCGAAAAGGCTACAAAACGGGCCGGCTATAGCCTTAGGGTGGGGCTGGCCAACTTCCCGGGCCGACTCGGGAATGCCGTGAGACATTATGCGAGGGCCTCGTGGTGCCAAAAATAGGCTGCGGCAAAGCCGCGCTGGAAAAATAAATAACCGGCCAAGGCCGGGCACCATGTTCGCCCAGCGGAAAAAAGGCCACAAAACGGGAAAATATAGCCTTGGGGGTGGGGGGCACAACTGGGCTACCGGACTCGGAAAGCCGCGAGACTATACGAGGGGCTTCCGTGTGCTAAAAATAGGCTGTAGGCAAAGCCACGCCCAAAAATAATAGCCCAAAGGCCGGGCGCCAAGTGTTCGCCAGGGAAAAGGCCACAAAACGGGTGGGTTATAGCTCGGGGTGGGGCCGCCAACTTGTCCGCCAGACTCGAATGCCGCCAGAACTTTTGTGAGGGCCTGCAGCTGCAAAAATAGGGCGTGGCAAAGCAGAACTAAAAATAACCTCAAGGCCAGGGCGCCATGTTCGTGCGAAAAGGCTACAAAATCGGGGGTTATACCTCAGGGGTTGGCTGGCAACTTTGTCCGCCGGACTGGAATACCAGACTTTGCAGGGGCCTTCCAGGTGCCAAAATAGTCCATGCAAAGCCACGCCCAGGCCAACCACCAAGGTCGGGCGCCAAGTTCGTCCCAGCGGAAAAAAGGCCACAAAATCGGTGGGCTATACCTTGGGGGGTGGGCTGGCCAACTTGTCCACGCCGACCTGAGTGCTCTAGACTTTGCAAGCCTGTGCCAAAATAGTCTAAGGTGCAAAGCCACGCCCAAAATACAGCCCAGCGCCGGGCGCCCCATGAAAAAGGCCAAAACGCGTGCTATAGGCTCAAAGGGGCCGCCACCTTGTCCGGGCCAGACTGCAAATGTCATGGATCTCTGTGAGGGCCTCATTGCGAGGGGCCTGTAGCCAAAATAGGCCATGTAAAGCCGAATCTGAAAAATAACGTCGGCCAGGGCGCCATGTTCGCCCAAATGCGGAAAAAAAAGGCTACAAAAAGCGCTATAGCCTTGGGGTGGCTGGCAATCATCTCACCGGACTGAATGGCGCGAGACTCTTGTGAGCGGCCTCCGGTGTTAGCGAAAAATAGGCCGCGATCAGCCGCCTTCAAAAATAACAGCGCCCAAAGGCCGGGCGCCAAGTTCGCCCAGCAGAAAAGGCCATAAAACGGCTGTGAGGGGGTGGGCCTGCCAACTTCGTCCGCCGACTGTGAACGTCAAAACTTGCGAGGTCCTCCGTGGTGCTAAAATAGGCTGCGACAAAGTTGTGAATTCTAAAATAATCGCCCGGTCAAGGCCCATGTTCGCCCGGGGCGAAAGGCCACAAAAGGTGGGGCTATAGCAGTTTCGGGCGGTCAACCCCGCCGGACGCCTGGAGCGAGACTTTTGCAGCGGAGCGAGCCAAAATAGGTTATGACACAGCCGTTAAAATTAATCGCCAAGGCCGGGCGCCAAACGTGCTGCGAAAAGGCTGCACAACGGGGTTATGCCTTTGGGGTGGGCTGACAACTTCGCCCCGGACTAGGAATGCCGCGACTTTGCGTAGGGGCCTCCGTGTTAAAATAGGCGCGGCAAAGCCGAGACCAAAATAACTGCCCAAGGCTGGGGCGCCATGCGTTCGTCCAGTACTTAAAGGCCAAAAAAAGGGGGCTATAGCGGTCGGCTAACCGTCCGCTGACTCGAAAGACTTTGGCGCGTAGGGGTCTCCGTGTGCGAAAATAGGCTGCGCAAAGCCGCTAATAATAACGGGCGCGTGGGCGCCATGTTCGCCCAGCGGAAAAAGGCCACAAAACGGGGGCGGGTTTTAGCCTCGGGGAGCGGGCTGGCTAACTTCGTCCGGACTCAATGCCGCGACTTTGCGAGGGGCCACATGTACCCAAAAAAGGGCGCCGGCAAAGCCGCTGTTCAAAATACCGCCCGGGCGCCAAGTTCACCCATAGCGGGCCGGAAATGGAAGGTTACAAAACGGGTGGGCTATAGCTCTGGGGTGGGCTGGCTTAACTTCGTCTGGGCCGGACTCTCGAATGCCGCGAGACATTGCGAGGGCCTGTGGTGCAGTAAAATAGGCTGGCAAAGCCGCGTCGAAAATAATCACCAAGGTCCGGGGCACCGCGTTCGCCCAGCGGAAAAAGGCCACAAAACGCGGCGTATGGCTGGCCAACTCGGTCCGCCGGACTCGGAATGCCGCGAGACCACGGGCTGCTTCCGCAGGCTGCCAAAAAATACCGCCCTAAGGCCGGGGCGCCATGTTCGTCCAGCTAAAAGGCCACTATAGCCTGGGGTGGGCCGGCCAACTTTGTCCGGCCAGACTAATGCCGCCAGAATCTTTTGCAGGGCCAAAATAGGTTGCGGCACAGCCGCCGCCAATTAAAATAACCCCAAGGCCAGGGGCGCATGTTCACCAGCGAAAAGGCTGCTGGCAAAAGCGGCTATAGCTTTGGGGGGGTTGGCTATTCGGCCCGCTGACTCGAATGGCGCGAGACTTATGAACGGCCTCCGTGGTAGGTCGGGCAAGCCAGTAGTAAAAATAACTGGGCGCCAAGTTCGCCCAGCACAAAAGGCTAATAAAATAGCAAGGCCGCCACACTTTGCGAAAATGCGGTGGGCTATAGCTCGGTGGGCTGGCCAACTTTGTCCGCTGACTGGAATGCGCCTAGACTTTGCAGGGCCTCTGTGGTGTTGGGAAATAGTCGCATCACAGCAAGCCACTAAAAATAACCACCCCAAGTCCGGGGCGCCATGTTCGGCCCAGCGAAAAAGGACACAAAACGCGGGCTATAGCCTTAGGGGCGGGTTGGCCAACTGGTCTGCCGACTCGAATGCTTTAGACTTTTTAGGGCTCGGGTTAAAATAGGCCGTAGGCAAAGCCGCCTAAAAACACAGCTCAAAGGTCCGGGCCATGTTCGCCCAGCGTGAAAAGGCTACAAAAACGGGTGGCTATAACAGGGGGTGGAAGGCCAACTTCGTCCGCCAGACTCGAATGCCGCGAGATTTCTTTGTGAGGGGCCTGTGCCAAAATAGGCTGCGGCAAAGCCAGAATCAAAAAATAATCCCCGCCAAGTAGCCGGGCTTATGTTCGCTCCAAAAGGCCAAAAGGGGCGGTTATAGCCTTGGGGTTGCCAACTTTCGTCCGGGCCGACCGAATGGCGCGAGACTTTGGCGTAGCCTGCCAGGTGCTGCCCCGCCAAAAATAACCGCCCGAAGGCCGGGGCGCCAAGTTCGTCCAGCGATAAAGGCCATAAAACGCTGGGCCATAGCCTTGGGGTGGGCTGGCCAACTTTGTCCGCCGGACTCGGAATGCCGCGAAACTTTGCGAGGGTCCTCCGTGTGCCAAAAATAGGCTGCGGACAAAGCCGTAACCAAAAATAACTGCCCGAAGGCCGGGGCGCCATGTTCGTCCAGCGGAAAAAGGCCACAAAAAGGGGTGGGCTATAGCCTTGGGGGCGGCTATACCCCGCCGGACTTAATGGCGCGAGACTTTGCGAAAGCGGGCCGAGCCAAATAACCGCTATAGGCAGGTTGCCGCCAGCGAAAATTAACCGCCCGGGCGTGGGCGCCAAGTTCGCAGCGAAAAAAGGCTAAAACGGTGGTATAGCTTCGGGGGCAAGGCCACGCTGGGAAGGCCAACTTGGGCTCTGCCGGACTCAGGAATGCCGCGAAGACTTTGGCAGGGGGCCTGCAGTTAAAATAGAAGCTACGGGCAAAGCCGCCACCAAAATAACTCCGGCGAAGGGGCGCCATGTTCGCCCAGCGGAAAGGCCACAAAGCGGTGGGCTATAGCCTGGGGGGCCCAACGCATTTCGTCCGCCGACTGGAATGCCGCGAGAAAAAGGCTTTATGCTAGGGTTCCGCGGTGCTAAAAAATAGGCTGGCGGGCAAAGCCGCTATAGCCCATAAATAAACCGCGGTGTCAAGGCCGGGGCGCAACCAAAAATCCATGTTCGCCCAAAAAATTGGCTGCAAAACGGGGCACAGCCGCTGGGCTATAGCCTTTGGGGAGTGGGCGCGATAAACTTCGTCCGCCGGACTCGGAATGCTGCGATACTTTATGTGCAGGGTACCAAAAACTAGGCCGGCAAAGCCGCTTAAAAAATAACCGCTTCAAGGGCGAGGGCGCCAAGTTCGTCCAGCGGAAAAAGGCCACAAAAACGGGTGGGTTATGCCTTGGGTTATAGCCCCTCAGAAGCGGGCTGGCTAACTACCCGAATGCCGCGAGACCTTAGCGAGGGGCCTCCGTGTGAATGCAAAATAGGCCAGGACAAAGCCGCGTCCAAAAATAACCGCCCGAAGGCCGGGGCACCAAGTTCGTCCAGCGTACAAAGGGCACAAAACGGGTGTTATAGCCTTTGGGGTTGGCCAACTTCGTCCGGCCGGGACTCGAATGTTGCGAGATTCTTTGGCGAGGGCTCGGCAAAACCAGGCCGCGGGCAAAGCAGCTAAAAAAAATAACCGCCCGAAGGCCGGGGCGCCTAGTTAGTCCAGCGAAAAGGCCACAAAAACGGGTGGGTTATAGCTGGATGGGTCTGCCAATCTTCAAGCCGGGACTCGACCGGATGCCGCGACGACCTTCCGCGTGGGGCTAAAATAGGTCAGCGCAAAGCCGTTAAAAATAACCTCCCGAAGGCCGGGGCGCCAAGTTCGTCCAGCGGTGAAAGCCCACAAAAACGGGTGGGCTATAGCCTTGGGACTTGTAACTTCGCCGGACCCGAATGTCAGCGAGACTTTACGAGGGGCCTCTAAAATAGGCAGCGGCACAGCCGCACCCAAAATAATCACACCGGCCGGGCGCCAAGTTCGCCCAGCGAAAAAGGCTAAAACGGGTGGATAGGCCTTTGGGGGGTGGGCTTGGCTCACTTCGTCCCGCCGGACTCGGAATGCCGCGAGACTTCGCGCCTCGCGTGGTGTTAAAATAGGCCGGGCAAAGCCGGCAGCTAAAAAACTAACCGCTCAAGGCCGGGCGCCAAAAGTTCGCCCAGCGGAAAAAGGCCACAAAACGGTGGGCTATAGCGGGGGGTTGGCCAACTTTCGTCCCCGACTCGGAATGCCGCGAGACTTTTATGGCGTAGGGGACCTGCAGCAAAAATAGCCACGTCGGGCAAAGGCGAACCTGCAAAATAACCGCCAATGCCGGGCGCAAGTTCGCCCAGCGGAAAAAAAGGCCACAAAACGGGTGGCTATAGCCTTGGGAGGTGGTTACTAACCGTCGCCGGACTTTCACCGGACTCGAATGCCGCGAGACTTTACGAGGGCCTCCATGTAAAATAAGGTCGGGTCAAAGCCGCCAAAAATAACCGCCCAAGGCTGGGGCCATGTTCGCCCAGCGGAAAAAGGCCACAAAAACGGGTGGCTAGCCTTGGGGGGTGGGGCTGGCCAACTTCGTCCGCCGGACTCGGAATGCCGCGAGACTTTGCGAGGGGCCTCCGTGTGCCAAAAATAGGCCGCGGGCAAAGCCGCGCCCAAAAATAACCGCCCGAAGGCCGGGGCGCCATGTTCGTCCAGCGGAAAAAGGCCACAAAAACGGGTGGGCTATAGCCTTGGGGGGTGGGGCTGGCCAACTTCGTCCGCCGGACTCGGAATGCCGCGAGACTTTGCGAGGGGCCTGTTATAAAAGGCGCAGCTGGCAAAGCCGCCTAAAATAACTCGCGGTGTTAAGGCCGGGGCGCCAAGTTCGTCCAGCGGAAAAAGTCCACAAAAACTTGATGGCTATAGCCTTGGCGGGTGGGGCTGGCCAACTTCGCCTGCTGTCGGGAATAGCGCTTTTTGCGAAGCATGAGTTTAAAAAGGGCAATAGGCCGCAGGCACAGCCGCCAAAAAATAACCACCGTAAGCCCGGGCGCCAAGTTCGACAACCGAAAAAGGCCACAAAACGTGGGGGTTAAAGGTTGTGCCGGCCGCCAAGTTCGAAATGGCGTGGAGACTTTGGAAGGGCTCAGCGTGTTAAAATAGGGGCTTGCAGTACAGCTGGTGTTGCGCCAAAATAACAACCCAATGGCCGGGCGCCAAAGTTCGCCCAGCGGAAAGGCCACAAAAACGTGGTGGGCCTTTGGGCGGGGTTGGCTACTTTCGCCGGCCGGACTCGAATGGCGTGAGACTTTGCAGCGTCTCAGTTAAAAATAGGTCAGCGTAAGCAGCTTCGCCTAAAAAATAACAACCCAATGGCCGGGGCGCAAAGTTCGTCCAGCGAAAAAGGCCACAAAAACAGGAGGGTATAGCCTTGGGGTGGGCTGGCCAACTTCGTCTGCCGGACTCGGAATGCCGCGAGACTTTGCGAGGGGCCTCGTTTGCCAAAAATAGGCGGGCAAGCAGTCGCTGCCCAAAAATAACCTCAAGCCAGTCGGGCGCCAAGTTCAGCGAAAAAGGCCACAAAACGTGGGCTATATTGTTAAAGGGGTGTGGGGCTGGTCGGGACTCGGAATGGCGTGAGACGTAGCGCCCTAGGTCTCAGGCACAGCCTCGCCCAAAAATAACAACCCAATGGCCGGGGCGCAAAGTTCGTCCAGCGGAAAAGGCCACAAAAACAGGAGGGCAATAGCTGGGGTGGGCCACTGGGCCGTCGACTCGAATGGCGCGAGACTTCTGCGTAATTCGCTCAGGCCAAAATAGGCCACGGCACAGCCGCGCCAAACAATAACCGCCCGAAGGCCGGGGCGCCAAATTCGTCCAGCAGAAAAGGCCACCAAAAACGGTGGGCTATAGCCTTGGGGGGGTTGGCCAACTTCGCCCGGCCGACTCGAATAGCGCGACTTTATGTAGCGAGCTCAGGGCCCAGCTGCCCAAAATGGGCCGCAGGCAATAGCTTCACTCAAAAATAACCACCAAGGTCCTGGGCGCCAAGTTCGCCCGGGCTCAAAAAAGGCCACAAAAAGTGGTGGGCTATAGCCCTGGGGGTTGCCAACCGTCCGCCGGACTCGAATGGCGAGACTTTGCGAGCGCCTGCAAAAGTGTAAGGCCGCGGGTACAGCCGCCTAAAAAATACCCGCGCGACGGGCCGGGCGCCAAATTGCCCAGCGGAAAAAAGGCCAAAAAAACGGGTGGGTTATAGCTGGGGGGGCGGCCAACTTCCCGTCCCGACTCTGAATGGCGCGACTTTGCGTAGGCCTGCGGTGAGCCAAAACATAGGCCGTGAGGCACAGCCGCCACGAAAAATAACCGCCTCAAGGTCCACGCTCGCCCAGCGAAAAGGCCGAAAAAGGGGTGGCTATAGCTTGGGGGTGGGCTGGCTAACTTCGCCTGCCGGACTCGAATAGCGCGACTTTGCGAGCGGCTCTGCAGTAAAAATAGGTCGGGCACACAAAGCCACGCCCAAAAAATAACCGCCGCTCAAGGTCACGGGCGCCATGTTCGCCCAGCGGAAAAGGCAACAACGCGGTACGGTGGCTGCCCTTGGGGGTGGTCGGGCCAACTTCGGCCCGCCCGACCGGAATGGCGCGAGACTTTGAGAGCTCCAGCTTTCAGCGGAAAAATAGGTTGCAGTTTGAGGCGGGCCGCACAGCCGTGCTCTAAAATAACCGGGCCAAGTCCGTTCGCCAAGCCGCCCAGCGGAAAAGGCTACAAAACTATAGCCCATTTGGGACTTTCGTGGTCAGCGTTACTCCCCTACCGGAAAGCAAGCCGTTGAGCGAAAGTTTCTCTTTGCGAGCGTCCGCCATGTGACAAAAATAGGGCCATGGGTACAGCCTTTCCTAAAAAACCGCCAAGGCCGGGCAGCGCCAAGTTCTTCAGCGGAAAAAGGCAACAAACGGTGGGCTATAGCCTTGGGGGTGGGCTTACCGTCTGGCCAGGCACTTTTAATGGCGCGAGACTCATGGCGGCCTCCTTTTAATAAAAATAGGTCAGGCACAAGACAGCGTTCAAGCCGCCCAATAACCGCCTCAAGGCCGGTTCGCCAAGTTTCGGCCAAATGGGCAAAAGGCTACAAACCAATCACTTCGCCTTGCTGGCTCGGCCTACTGTGCCCGGCGTGCGCACCTTGAAAAGGCCAATGGTGGGTTATGTACATGGACTCAGGCGGCTCCGACTAGGTAGAAAATAGGTCACGGGCACAGCCGCCTAAAAATAAACAGCAAGCCCGTCGGGCGCCAAGTTCACCACCAAAACCTGCCAAAATGGCCACAAAACGGTGGGCTATAGCCGGGCGCCTGGGGGGGGGGGAAACGGCCACCGTCCGGACTCGTCTGAATGGCAGACTTTGCGAGGGCCGCAGTTTCAAAATAGGCCGCAGCACAGCCGCTGCTGCAAAAATAACCGCCTGAAGGCCGGGCCAAGTTCCCAGCGAAAAAAGGCCACAAAATGGGTGGGCTATAGCAGGGCGGGTGGCTACAACTCAGCTCCGGAGACTCGGAATGGCACGAGACTTATGAAAGGCCGGTGCCAAAATAGGTCAGTGGCATGCTTTACGATTGTACCAACCGCTCAAGGCCGGTTCGTCTACGGAAAATGCTATAGTCTCGGGGCCAACTTCGTCCGCCGGAAAGGGCATTAAAACCGGGCACAGCCGCCTAAAAATAACCACCAAGGCCGGGCGCCAAGTGGCTATAGCCTTTGGGGTGGGCACCACTTCGTCCAATCGCCGATCGGAATGGCACGAGACTTTATGCGGCCTGTCACCGTGGGGCCAGGGCGCGCATGCAAAAGCCGACCCAAAAATAACCACCAAGGCCGGGCGCCGTTCGCCCAGCGGTAAAAGCCACAAAAAACGGGTGGGCTTTAGCCTCGGGGGGTGGGGCTGGCCAACTGTCCCACGCCGGACTCGGAATGCGCGAGATTTTAAGAGCGTCTTCCGGGTGCTGCAGGCCGGTGAACAGCCTCACCTAAAAATAACAAACTCAAAGACCGGGCGCTTAAAGTTCGTCTATAGCGGAAAAGGCCAAAAACGGGTGGGCGTAGCCTTTGGGGCGTGGGTTTGAATAACTTCGTCCGGCCGACTCGAATGGCGAGACTTTATGTGCGAAAGCACCTCCGTATGCCAAAATAGGCGGGCTGCAGCCGCCAAAAATAACCGCCCGAAGGCCGGGCGTCAAATTCGCCCAGCGGAAAAAGGCCACAAAACGGGTGGCTATAGCCTTGGGGTGCGTACACCTCCGTGGTGCTGGCCAACTCGCCGAGCGGAAAAATCCACAAAACGGGTCAGCCTGGGGCGCTGCCGTCCGCCGGACTCGAATTTTGGCGAATGGCGTGCTGCAAAATAGAGGTTTATGTATACCTTAATATCGACTACAGGTGCTCGTGCTAAATAGCCGCACACAGCCTCGCCTAAAAATAACGGCGCTAAGTTCGCCCACGAAAAGCCAAAAAATGGTGGGGCTATAGCCTTTGGGCGGGTTGGGTGGGCTAACTTCGTCATTCATTGCCGGACTGAATGGCGGACTTTGCAAGCGCCTCCAGTGCGTAAAATAGGCCACGGGCACAGCGCACGCAAAATAACCGCCCAATGGTTGCGCAAAGTTCGCCCAGCGAAAAGGCTGATGAAAATGGAGCACAATTGGGGTGGGGTTGGCTAACTTCGTCGCCTCACGGACTCGAATGGCGCGACTTTGCGAGGCGGCTCGGATGCCAAAATAGGCCAGGGGCAACAGCCGCTACAAAATAACTACGGGCGTCAAGGCCAAAGTTCAGCCCGCCAGAAAAGGCCGTGAAAAAACGGTGGGCTATAGCTTGGGGTGGGGCTGGCTAACTGTCCGGTCCGACTGAATGGCGAGACTTTAGCGTGCTTCGTGTTAAAAATAGGTCCATTGCACAGCCGCTACCAAAAATAACGCCAAGGCCGGGCGCCAAGTTCGCCCAAAAAAAAGGCCACAAAACGTGGTATAGCTGGGGCGGGCTGGCCAACTTCCTCTGCTGGACTCGGAATGGCACTTTGTAGGGGCCTGCGGTGCCAGGTCCGTAGGCACAGCCGCTACTCAAAATAATCGAAGGCCGGTACCAAGTTCGTGCAGCGAAAAAAGGCCACAAAAACGGGTGGGCTATAGCCTTGGGGATAATAACTTCGGCGCTCGGACGTGACTTTACGAGCTATGAGCGCTCTTCAGGCCAGGTCGCAGGCACAGCCAAAAATAAAAGCTCAATGGCCGGGCGAAAACGTCTGGCGGAAAGGCCACAAAAAACGGGTGGGCGGTAGCCTTGGTGGGGCTGACAATCCTGTCGGGAATGGCCGACTCAGTTCTCGGTGCACCGCAGGCACAGCTCGCCAAAATAACACAAACCTAATGGCGGCGGGTTGCCAAGTTCGTCCAGCGAAAAAAAGCTACAAAACGGTGGCTATAGCCTGGGGGTGGGGCCAACTTACCGCCGCTGACTGAATGGCGCGAGACCTTTGCGAAGCCTGGCGTGGTGCCCCGCTGGCATGCCGCCCAAAAATACCGGCCAAGCGCCGGGCGCAAGTTCGCCCAGCGGAAAAAGGCCACAAAACGGTGGGTTATAGTTTAGTCGCCAATTCGCCTAAGAAATAACCACCCGGTCAGCGCAAGTTCGCCCAGCCGGAAAAGGCCACCAAACGGGTGTGGCTATAGCTCAGGTGGCCAACGGTTTGCTACCGATTTGCGGAATGGCCCAGACTTGGGCGTACGGTTCCGGCAGGAAGCAAAAATAGGGAGGCACAGCAAAATAACCGCCTGAAGGTCAGGGCGTTCGCCCAGCGGAAAAAGTGCCACAAAAACGGGGTGGGCTATAGCTCAGCGGGCTGGCTTAACCCCGTCCGCCGGACCTGAATGGTGTAGATTCTAAAAATAGGCCGCGCCTCAAGCCGGCCGTCTGGGCGCCAAGTTCGCCCAGCGAAAAAGGCCACAAAAACGTGGTGCCTGGCGCCTGGGGGTTGGCCGAACTCGTCCGCCGGGATCTGAATGACACTTTTAGGTGCCACAAATAGTTAAAAATAACCACCCGGCCGGGCGCAAAGTACGTACAGCTTAAAAAGGCCACAAAAACGGTGGGGTATAGCTTGGGTGGTGGGGTCATTTGGCCGCCGGACTTCGAATGAGACTTCTCGGCGAAGCGTCTCCGGTGCTAAAAATAGGCCGTAGGTACTGCCTCGCCCAAAAATACAACCAATGGCCGGGCGCCAGTTCGCCCAGCGGAAAAAGGCCACAAAAAATCGGGTGGGCTATAGCTTGGGGCGGGCTAATAATCTCGTCCGCCGGACTTTAATGGCGCGAGACTTTGCGGTGGCTCAGATGCGTGTAAAGAACACGGTGGCCACTGCCTAAAATAATCAGCCAAAGTGGGCGCCAAATTGCCCAGTAAAAAGGCCACAAAACGCAGTAGGGGTTTGGCACAACTTCGCTGGCCGCCGACCGGATCGATGGAGACTTTTAAGCGCTCAGGTGTTAGGGAAATAAAGCCGGGTCACAGTAACAGCTGCCAAAAGTAACAAATTTCCTAATGGCCGGGCGCAAAGTTTGCCCAGCTCCATGAAAAGGCTACAAAACGCAAGGGCTTATAGCCTTTGGGGCGGTGGGGCTGGCATTACGCCGATTTCGGAAACGACTGGAATGGTCTCCGTGCTGTTAAAATAGCCGCAGGTTCAGCCGCCCAAAAAATAACCCCAATGGTCGGGCGCAAAGTTCGCCCATAGCCAAAAGGCCACAAAAAACAGTGAGGGCAACAGCCTTGGGGCGGGCTGGTTAACCGTCCGCCGGACTCGGGAATGGCCGCGAGACTTTCGCGAAAGCGGGCTCTCCAGATGCCAAAAATAGGCCACGGCAAGCCACGCTTAAAAAATAATCACCAAGGCTAAGGCCGGGCCAAATTGGCCCAGCAGAAAAAGGCCACAAAAAACGGGTATAGCCTTTGGAAGGGCGGCCAATCTTCGTCCGGCCAGACACGGAATGCAGCACGAGACTTTGCGAAGTGCTCGCCATTCAAAATAGTCATGGCACAGCAAAGCCGCGGCAGTCGGATTAAAAAATAACCAGCTCAAGGCCGTTTGCGTTCGGCCCAGCGAAAAAGGCCACAAAACGGGTGGGTTTAGCCTTTGGGTGTACGGGTTGGCTAACTCGTCTGCCGGACCGGAATGCGCGAGACTTTGCGAAGCGCCTGCGGCCGCGGAAGCCGGTCCAGGAAGACAGCCGCCTAGTACCCGCCGAAGTCCGGGCGCCAAGTTCGCCCAGCGAAAAAGGCCACAAAAACGGTGGCTATAGCCGCCTTATGGCGCGTGGCTGGCGCCCACCGGCTGGCCCGACTCGATGGCGAAGACTTGCGTAGAAATACCGCAGAAAGAAAACAGTTGCAGCAACAGCCGCTAAAAAATAACCGGCCAACCAATGGTCGGGCGAAAGTTCGCTGCCAGCTGAAAAAGGCCACAAAAAACGTGGTGGGCTATAGCCTTTGGTGGGCTGGCCTATTGCCGTCGATTCTCGGAATGGGCGCGAACTCTTAGCAAGCCCTGTGTTAAAATAGCCGCAGGCATGCACGCCTAAAAATAACAACCCAATGGCCGGGCGAAGTTCGCGGAAAAGGCTACAAAACTGGTGCGGCTGTTACAGTTTGGGGGCTGGCTAACTTCGGCCGGACTCGAATGGCGCGATTTTGCGTAGAAAGGCTTCCGATGGCGCCTCAGTTAAAAATAGGCCACGGCACAGCCAGCGCTTAAAAAATAACCGTCAAGGCCGGGCGCCAAATTCGCTCAAATGGGAAAAGGCCACAAAACGGGGCTAGAAGCCTTGGGGTGACGATTGGTCCAATTCGCCCGGCCGACTGAATAGCGAGACTTTATGTAGAAGGCTCAAAAAAAATAGCAGCGGCTGCAGAAAGACAGCCTCGCCTAAAAATAACAACCGTCCTGGGGCGCCAAGTTCGTCCCAGGAAAAGGCCACAAAACGGGTGGGGCTAGCTCTGAGGGGGTCACAACTTCGGCTCCGCCAGACTGGAATGGCGCGAGACTTATGCGAAAGCGGCTCAGATGCCGTGGCCGGGCCACGGACACAGCCGCTTAAAAAATAACCGCTCAAGGCCGGGCGCCAAATTGCCCAGCGAAAAGGCCAAAAACGGGGTACATAGCCTGGGAAGGGTTGGCCGACTGGGCCCGCCGGACTTTGACAGCGAGACTTTACAGCGGTCAGAGTTAAAAAATAGCCGTAGGCACAGCCGCCTAAAAAGGCCAAACCCGGGTCCTACGCCAAGTTCGCCTGGGCTTAAAAGGCCAAAACGTGTGGGTTATAGCTCGAGGGGCGGGCTGCCAACTTCGCTCCCATGTATTTCGGAATGGCGTGAGACTTCAGCGGCCTCGGTGCCGTGGGCCAGGGTCAGGCACAGCTACCAAAATACCTCCGGCCGGGCGTCGGCGCCAAATTGCCCAAAATTAAAAAAGGCCAATAAAACCAAAGCGGTTATAAATTGGGCGGTTGCCAACTTCGTCCGCCGGACTCAGTTTGGCGCGAGACTTTATGAAAGCGGACTTCAGCCAAAATAGGCCGTAGGCACAGCCGCCGCTTAAAATAAACCGGGCGTCGGGAGCAAGTTCGCCCGCGAAAAGGCCGAAACTGGGGCGGCGTTTTGGGGCGGGCTCGCCAACTTCGTCACTGAATAGCGAGACTTTTGGGAGCGCCTCCGCTTCAATAAAAATAGGCTGGCGACACAGCCGTTGCTCAAAAATAACTGCCCGGTCCGCTCCCGCTAAGTTCGCCCAGCGAAAGGCCACAAAACCGGGCGGGTTATAGCTCGGGGTTGCCAATTGCCCGCCGACTGAATTGCGCGAGACATTGCGAAGCGGCTCAGAAAGTTAAAATAGGCCGCGGGTCGGCCAAGAATTAAAAATAACAGCTCAAGGCCGGGCGCCACCTGCCCAGTAGAAAAAGGCCATAAAACGGGTGGGGTTGAGGCCTGGGTGGCTGGCTATCATCATTACTGAATGGTACGAGACTTTTTATGGGCTCCGTGGTGACAAAATAGGTCAAGCGGGCAGTCACGCCTGTACAACTCACCAAGGTCGGGGCGCTAAGTATGTCCAGCGGAAAAAAGGCAACAAAATGTGGGCTATAGCTATGGGGGGGTGGGGTTGGTCAACCTGTCCCACGGACTCGAATGGCGCGAGACTTTGCGAAAGGCCTCAGGTGCCAAAAAATAGGCAGGGCGGGCACAGCTACCAAAAATAACTCGGCTCAAGGCCGGGCAGCCAAGCACGCTCCAGCGGAAAAAGGCAATAAAACGGTACAGGCTACGGGGGTCATACTGGCCAACTTCATCCGGCCGAATCCTGAATGGCGCGAGATTTTACAGCGGACTTCAGAGCTAAAATAGGCCGTAGGCACAGCCAGCCAAAATAACTACCCAAAGGTCAAGTACAAAGTTCGCCCATGAAAAAGGCCAAAACGGTGGAGGTGTTGCAGAAAGAAGCAGAATCGATTAACCTTAGCAATACGTAAATCAACGAAGTGCCTGAT
>JAUJEN010000472.1:0-83543 GCA_030448925.1 Citrus cavaleriei
AGAAGTTACGTATTGCTAAGGTTAACTGATTCTTGCTTCTTTCTACCAAAAGTAATTCCTCCTTATGATCAACTTCCCTAAAAGGAAAAGTAAACAATTTTTTTTTTCATGATTTAACTACCCTACTAAATTCATTTTCGCAGGAAGATATGAAGTTGTTAAAATATATATTTCAATAAGGATTGCCTAAGAAGTAATTAATTCTTCTCATAACCCACTTTCCATATGTTATTATTGTTTCATTAACATTGTTAGTTTTAATTTATTTTGACTTAATATAGTGGAGTATATTATTAATGAAATTAGTTTTTTCTTCTCTCACCAAGAGATGTTTTGGCTCCTAATACTTGGATCATGGATGTAGTAAGTATACATTCCTTATATTTAATTTAATATTCAATTTCTTTCTTTTCTTCATAAATAAGTTTAATGGTCACATGGATTGTTTACCAATTACTTGACAAACAAAGAATCTGAAAAATGAGTCTAGAATGTGAATTGTACTTCCTTTACTCACCATATTTTTGGTAAGTTGTAAATGTTAATTATGAATTTTTACCTAATAATTGACTATATATGTTGATATACTACCTTGAATTTATTTTTATGAGTTTTGGTATAAAAATGTGTCAAACATGGTTCCTAAAAAGAAATAAAGCATCGAAGACTATGTTTTAAATCATAACATTCAAAATAAATATGTTAGTCTCTAAGATATGAAAAGGTAAGAAATTAAAATGCGAAATTATAATAAGTCATCGTGACGTTAAGACATTTAGTAATGGTATTTATTAAAATGCAATGGTTACAAGGTAGATCTATATTCCTATAAATGATAGCTTAAGGATATATCTAGCGTGTTTGATTGTTAAAATGGTAAAACAGTTGAAATTTCGGGGACTTCATCAAATGTCTTGAATTCACATTGAGAAATTGTTAGAGTAATTGTAAGGAAGCTGTATTTCACCCATCTTTATACCAATAAATACAATGTACGCTGACTATTATCATCATTGTCAGCCTAGTTAACTTTACGAAATTTCATTGACGCTTCGAGGAAATTTCTCACCCACTTGGGATTTGCTTTTAAAATTTCTATACCCAGATAACGTCTCAAAGACAAATCAAAACGAACCGATCGGCAGCCTTTTTGTTCAGTGGATGAAGTTCATGGATATGTAACGATTTGTTATCTTAAACATGTATGACATTAATTTTTTAAGAGTATGTTCGTTAACCATCTCTTTTCTGTTTTTGTTTTTTCCCATATATCATGTCTGTATTAGTTGTTTATTATTTATTGCAATTATAATTCGCGGTGATATCACTTGCTGATATAATGTAAGAGTCGTATTTGTCTTTATTGTTTCCAGCCTTTTTATATATTTGCAATTATAAAGATTTAATTTTATATTACGATGCTCAATGTTGAGTAATTAAGGATTTGATGGACTGACGATCAGTTACTTCACATCTGCACATGCCAATTAGTAGATTCAGATTTTGCTAACTGGTTTTAATTATGTTATGATTATAGAATGATTTATTATTTCATTGTCAGTCTGAATGAAATAAAATTTTATTTCTTGAAAATACAATTCTATTAAATATCAGCCACAGCCAACATAATTGGCCATGCCATTTTAATGTAGATAAAGATGTAGTAGTCCAAAATATGATAACCTATTAATCACTATAAATCTACAATCATTAATTCATCATATCATAATCAAACAAGATGCTGTTATTACCAAAATCTTAAAAAGTCAGCAGTTGTGATGCTATTCATGCAAGGGAAATTAATAAAAAATATTTACTAATGACTCAAAAGCCAATATCCACAATGGTTTCATATTGTTGGTTGGTCTTTGTGTAAATGGCTCTTTAATAGTCAGTCAAGAGCTTTTATTCATTCTTATGCAGACAAAAAGAGAGGTAAAATAGAGAAACCGTTCCAAGTATAATGCAATATGTGGAGTGAAAATTAAAGCCAAATATTTTACGGTTTGATATAGATTGACAAGGTCCGATTCAAGTATGGCTATTACAGATAGTTCGAAGACCCATTTGTAATGTCTTGTTCCCTTTAAACATTAAACTATCTTAAAATATGTAATACATGGCAAGAACGTTTTCACGAATTTTCATAAATACATATATTAAGTTATGATAACGGGTGAACTGCCATTTTTCTATTTCAATCAAGGTTTATTTTCGACATTTATTATTAAACACATGCTTCGAATGACCTAAATTGGATACCTACGTGTTAAATTAACCTCGATATTTAAATACGACTGGTTTAATTCATTTACAAGTCATGTAATTTTATGTATTTAAATGGGGCCTAAAGAATAAAGATATTAAAAAGTTGCACAAATTGTGTGGTATTTCATTTGCATAGATACTATCTACACCTTAAAAGAAATTAAAATTATAGTAGAAAAATTTTCAACATATACATAACTAGGGTCGATAACAAAGAGGAGAGGAGGGGGGAGGGGAATCAATATTCTGCATTCATCCTTGAGGGGATGATATGACAATCTATGATAATCCCAAGTAATAAAAAGAAAAATCCCTAACATAAGGAAATACTTTTATTTAATTATAAGGCATGAATGCATTATGAGAAAAAAATCAAATATTTTTCCTTCAAGACTTTCATTGCCCATTTATATGAAATTAGAGGTACAGCCATGGAGGGCGTTAAGATTTCTCAAAGAATATCTAACTAATCCAATAAAGATATGTAAGGACGGTTTATTTACACAAATATATTTAAATTTAGGAAACAAAACATTTGTAAAATTTGTGCAGTGTAATTACAACATATAAAATATGGATTAAACCATTACAGGTGAACCCATTTCTTCCTATAAATTAACACTCTAAAGAACATTATTCTGACACATTAATCTCAATTTCAGAAATTAAATTCCTATCCTCCTGAAATTAATCATGAAAAGATTCCCAACATTTGCCTTTCCTTTTGATTCTTCTCCTCAATTTTGGTGAATCCCATTCTCTGCTTCAACATTATATACTATATGTTCGTTTCTTATGTCAATTAAATGGAGATTTTCATAGCAGCACGTGTTTGGATTTCAAAATTACTGGATATATTTTATGATGTATATGTTGTATTATGTGTTTTGAACAAAATGAGGGGGTGATGATGGCGAATGCTCAGTGTAGGGAGAGGATTTGAAATGAAATGGGGCCTGTGGCGACAATAATCGTAGTACTCGTGTTGGCCCCGTATCATGGTCAAATATGGAAATAACTCATGTTCGCAAAGTTACTGAGAGGCCCAACAATATTTGTGAATGCACTTTCAAATGCTGAACTGTTTGGTACGCCGATGAGCTGATCATAATAATAAAAAAAAAAACAAATAAAGGCATTCACTTCGCTTCATAATTGCTATGTGTAACAGTCAATTTATTTGAATGCTGTAAACATTATTATTTTTTTAAATAAAAAAAGTGGTTGTGATTTCGGTCTCTTTCATTTTCTTGCTCTATCACTCTATTAACTAATATGTTGTTGGCATTTGAGGTTTTCGCCATGCCAGTGAACCAACATTCTTACTACTTATTAACCACGGCGTATGCAAGGATTAAAACTAAAAGGACTGAATTGGAGTAACTCAATCTTGCTTACTCTTCTTCACCTACATATACGACCTTCTTAATTATAACTCCTAAATTTCTTTGTACAACATTTGAATTCTAATTTCCTCTTGCTATTTAGTTATAGGCACACAGGCATGCAACCAATGATTGTGATCTTTAAAACTTGAATACAATTGATAATCAAAAGATTAATTACAATAAAGATACGTATGCTATGAAGTTGGTAATATAGTCCGTATGTAATAGAAAGGATCCTGTATTTTAAGTCCCAACTAATTATTTGTAACTGCTGTACAAGACAACACAAGACTGATAGGTTGGGGCCTGTTCTTGGTTAACTTTGATAGTGAATTTTTTCAAATTCGTGTTATAATTACCATCTATTATGAAAATGCATTTAATTTTTGAAAAAATTATTTCCAAAGTTTATTTAAAAAAGGAAATAATTGAAACATATAAAAACAATTTCTTCATATTTGTCAAAAAATTTGTGAGCATGATCCTTCCACTTTTGCCTGATTTAGATGAAATTAGAGGGTAATATTTTCTATAAAAGATTTGTAATCCAATAAAAATGTGAGGGAAACAACTTTTTATTTTTATTTTATTCTTGCAAATGGGTGGTTCCTTATCTTCCTGAAAATTTAAACTTGGGTGGTTAGTAATTTGAAAACAACTACCATCGTAATGTAGTTACTATACATAATGCTATTGTTATGCTTACTTTGTTTGCTTTAAAATTAATGTGGATTTAAAAAAAAATTTTGCTATTTACTTTACATCGATATACGTTAATCTGAAAAACTAACAACTATTGGAATAACGTAGTAAGTGTTACCGTATAAAAATTATTTACATCATTAATGATCGACCTAGTTCTTCCTATAAAATTAATTAACACTCTAAATAACATAATATATTCTCAGAAAACATCAGAATAAATTCTAACCTTTGAAATTATCAAATCATAAAAAGTGTCCCCACATTTGGCTTTCTTTTATTTTATTTAGGTAAATTAAACTTATTATATGGAAAATTTTGTGATGTTGTAATTAAAATCATTTAAATCAATACCGTGATTATTGTGCTCAGATTAAATCAACGATCACAATAATTATAATTAATAAAAGAAATTAATTAAATAATACATAAACAAGGTTGCAACCTGCGTTAAATATTATTCTAAAAGTAAAAATTTCTATCAGTTTAAAATTAAAAAAGAGACTTGCCTATTAAAAGACTAATAAAATATAAAGGCAAAATTTAATCCCTAATTAATGAATTGCAAAAAAAGAGAAAGCTTACACCCACCACTGCATAAACATTTGCTCAAGTGTGCTCGTAATACCTTTCGTTCTCGGTGCTAAAAGTGTTCCAATTTTGCTAGAGGGATTGAATTTTGGATTGAAATGTTTATCTGTAAACTATTATTACAAGAACCAAAACTTATGGCGGATATTTGGACATTTCGTGGAATGTTCTGATTATTTCATGTATCTTTTACTACTATTGAATTCAGCCTAAAAACAATAAACGTGCTTATAGCTGTGAAAAAGTTTTGATGGATAGATATTTTTCAATATAGCTTTTTACTTATATATTATATATGAGTCATGTTTATACAAATAATGTGCGCATTTTTTTAAATGATTGTAGCTTTGTTTCATATATAGTCATCTTCAGAGGTTCAGAATTGTCTTTGTTTTTAAATGACTTCAGAAACTTGTTGAAACTTGAAATGAGTAAACATCAAGAATAAATTTGATCCTGGTAGTTTCAACTAAACATTTTCTTTTCTCCCCTGAAGTCGTTCTAATAGCTTCATGAATGTTCTTGTTAACTTGAAAAATGGCTGAAAATGGATGATTTCAAGGAGAATGATGACATGAATCAGCAAAAATGAAATTTTAAGAAAAAAAATCGCCTTTCTCCGAGAATTTGCGGTATGTCTTCACATTAAATATTATATGTTTGATTGTTGGTAAATTTATGAATATTTAGTAAAGTCAGTATAATAATGACAATGCACTAATTATATATTTTTCAAAAAATTAATTGACTGTACTAATGCAAGAAGTAAAAATACTACGAATAAGGAAAAGTAGTGAGTGCGCCAATGGCGATCAATTAATTTCCCATTAAATTTGGGACATGTTTCAAAGCAATAACTTATTCATATATATATTTTTAGGATATAATGGTTAGGAAATGTTCCAAAATTTGAGTGAAGAAGAGAAGCGCTAAATTTAGAATTCCATTTGGTGAGTGATATAAGCATGAATAAGCATAAAGAAGAAGATTTTAGTAAAGGGAACTAAGAAAGCCATGGAAAACTATATGCGCTCCAGATCGCTTGCAAACTATAGCAAAAATTGAAGAAAAATTATTGTAGAGTTTGGATTTAAAGTCTTCCCACATAAAATGTGGTCCATTGAAACAGATTTACGTTCATGGTTGGTTCAAAATTTTGATCTTATTTACTTCATGTATTTATTTATTTATTTTTTGCATGGGAAAGTATGCAATCAATACCCTTTGAAGATTTTGAAAGTACATTATGGGGAATAAAAGATGCATGGTGTCAACACCACGCGATTTGATCAATCTTGATTGATGACATAGATATATTGAAGGATGAATATTGTGTATGACGGTTGATACATTAAACCTAAAAACTTTAAAGTCAAATTCAAAGTGAATCAAAGGAGGAAAAGATGACTTCAAAGAAGCTTTATTTTATTTGCTATAGCTACAATTATTTTCCGTCTGGTCAATTTAAGATTTGATATTTTTTTTTTTGACATGAGTGCTATAAAAAAAAAATGACGAAAGGGCTAGTTAAGGGGGAAAAAAGTAAGCAACATGGGCTTCAAAGGACTAGTTGAGGGAAAAAGGGCAATGGGCTGGGCTTGTCAAGGGTAGTTGAGGCAAACAAAAGTTTAAGGTAGACAATAAAAAAAAGTTGTTGGAGTGGTCGCGGTACTATTTTGGAGGTATTAATTTAAAAAATGATTTCGTTAGCTTAGAATGTTATTTTCTTTTTTGTCTTCTTGTCTTGATTAGTTTGTTAATTATATTACGCTACTTTTCTTTAGAAACATGGATTCTATATCATTTTCATTTAAATTGATAAATCTTTGAAGTCTAATAATAGCATGGATAAATCGAGATGTAACTAACTTCTTGAGTTTTGTTAAGAAAATGGTAGTCATAGAGTCGCAAACCATCTACTTTTTATTAATTAACATTAATCTATCATATTGGAATGACATGTATTTATTTGGTTAATTTACAGAAATCCACCTTTTAACAAAAGCACGTCCAGTTAAAAACGTTCACTGAAGCACAATTATGCATACATAATTGTCAACATCGTAAAAGAATTGTCACTTGTTCGTAAAGATATTGGGCCACACGGCATTGGGAGAGCTAGATGGTTTAAAGATGTCAAAGTTAGCACCCAAAAGTCAAAGCACCAAATTTGGTACTTGACTTTGTTTAATCAAAGAAAACGGAGGATTTTATAATTCAATAAACTTTAAGAAAGCTAGATTGATTAAAATTGAAGGGGCCACGCGATTGACAAAATTGAAGCCATAATTGTGGGCTAAAATCGTTGATTTTCTTTCTACCACTATTTTTTGCTATAAATAAGTGCAGATGAAGAAATTTGTTTCAAGCATTCTATTAAGAGAGAGCAATTTAGCATTTGAAAGAGAGTTTAGAGTTTGAAATTAAAACTTTGTTATAGTGATTTAGAGACTCTCTTGTTGCATTTTGAAAGTGAGCTAAAATACTACAATACTTTCAACTTTTCACTATTAAGAAATATTTCCTTCTGTTCTTCATGACGTAGTAGTTCTCCTAACCAGTTCTGAATTCTCTGCTATTCTCTATAGTGCTTGTTCTTATTTTTCAATTCTAATTATTTAACAGTCTCCGCTCACCAACTTTTAACAGCCAGACGAGGTATCACCATTGACGGGAGTCTAAATCGTCATGAAGTGTGTATTATCAATGATACGCAATTATTAATGAAACGCTGAGCGATCTAAAAATTTTGACTTGCAGCAAAAGTGGGAATAAGTGAGTAAGCAACAACGTGTAGTTTTGTACTTGGTCTGAAAGTTTTGTCAAGCAAAGATTTATGAGAAAGCTTAAGGAGTCTGGGTCACAAGTTTCCATTTGGACCACGTGACCCACTTTCCCCCAAAGTGTGCATTCTCACATATTTTACAACTATTCAAGGTGGTACACTAGTCACGGTGCGGTATTTATGATAACAAAATGGCAAAAGTAAAAATAAATGTTTTAATAAAAATAATTTTTTGTCGTGGAAAATGAAGATGGAAAGTCGTGATTGAGAAAATAATTGCTTGGGCAGAATTTAGAAAGTGCTCATGGAGATAAATCATGACAAAGTGAACTGCAGGACAACACCAGTTTTGATCTACACTTGTGTATGGAGTATTATGAGACAGGCAAGGTGTAGAGAAAAACAATAAGGAAATACGAGATAAGTCTCAAAAAAATTGTACGAGGCTAAGTCACTACACAAAAAAATCTTGAAGGAAACTCTATACTCTTCTAATGACGTATCTAAATGGTGACTCCACCAAATCAACATGTTAAAGACCATTTCGCACTCACAACGTCATAATTACAATATAGAGGAAAATGAACGTTGGGTAGTTTACTAAAGTCTACCACGCGATTCATTTGATCAACTTATCATTAATCTAACTAACAATAATCCGATGGACATTGGATTAGTTGGTGTATTTGCGAATGGTCGCTGAGCTCCAGAGTTATTAAAACGTAGATGAGCGTGCAAAAATAAGGAAAAACAAGCAAGTTAAGTGGTAGGCGCGATTTGGTGATTTAGAGGATGATTAATCTAAACGTGGCCCCAGCTGATAGATCAAAATCATGGTAGATCAAATCAAGTACGGCAGAAAATGCTACCCTTCTGACTGGAAAAGAAAGTGGCACATCAGAAAGGCGTGAGTAACCGTAAGAGAAGAGAGGCAAAGAATGAATCATCAAATGATCACAAGTAGTAGCAAGTACCTGATGATGGAAATTCTTTACAACGAGGCACAATTGTTTGTAAGAAGCGAGGAAAATCCATTAACTCCGATGTTGGCTTATGACTTCTTGAGCTACTTCTAAGTACACATGATCTCTTGAGAGAATGGTTCCCATATGATCCTATCTCAGGAAGATCTCGTATATACGGGTAATGATAATGCCTTGAGATCACCGTATTGATACTATGAAAATAAAATATTTGATGGTGCAGTTACACTCAATTCGCGACAATTAACGGTAGGTACCATATGTCAACCGCCCTCTGAAGAAAATCTATTGCTCTTCGTGGACGTGGATTGGTCATGGTACAAAACTCATGAGAACGAATTACGAAGATTGGTAAAGTGTGCTTGTATCATCGCATTATAAATGATCGGTGCTAATCTATTCATGGTTAAAGGAGAAACACCACAGAGGTCGATGTACGGGTCGCCAACAACAACGGATAAAGAGTCAACAATGATCATCTCAAACTCGGCTACATGTCGTAACAAGGTTTGAAAATCTCTTCGAGCGGTAATTGCTTCCTGTGGCTCTTCAAATCGGTAAGTTTACTCCAGAAATGCATTTTTACGAAAGAATTGTTATTAGGTTACAAGTAAGGCAAAGACAGATTAAAATTCAAGAGATCTATTCTTTAGAAGTAAATGCATTCTACATTTAATTCATTCTGATGTTCGGGAATCGCTTGATATATCCAGAAACTGGGAGGCAAAACATTACGGTGACTTTCATCGATGATTCCATAACAAGATGTCAGTGTATCCAATGAAGAAAAAGTCGATGTATTTCCGGTTTCAAAGAATAAAAGCACCCGTGAAACTTGAATCAGTAAAAGATCATGTTGCTCGAGGACGAGATAACGCTGGAGAGTATACAGATGCTGAGTTTCTTTGCTTTACAGAAAGCAAGGTATTCGAGGCAACTTCACGCGGCATACACCTCAATAAAATGAGGTGGTATAGTGAATGAATAGAACTCACGTAATCCATAAGAGCTATACGTTGAGGATCGCTCTACCAATTATTTTGCTAGTTACCAAATGCATGTTATATATAGTAAATCGGCGTCAGCTTTCTACATCAATTTGAAAGAGCGGGCCAAGATGTGATTCTAGAAAAGCCGCCTGATTATTCCTACCTACATGCATTCTCGATGTCCCGTGGTAATGCAGATGTACAATGCCCAACGAAAGAATAAATGGATGTAAAATCTAGAATATGTATTTTCTGGTGTACACTTTGCATAAAATGAGTATCGTCTCGAGACCCTACCGCCATTATAAGATCGCCATCGCCAGTAAATGTCATCTTTATGTAAGATCAATCGCAAAAGGAGAGACGAGGATGATAAGAGTAAAAGAAAAGTCGACTATACCAAGATACGTGGAAAATAATCTGAAGATTCAAATTCTTCAAAAGTAGTTCCGAAAGCACGAACAAATAACCGCCGAAGTTCTCGAGGCTCCGTAAGTTCGCTTCATTAACTCGCGAGAGCATAACCGCTAACGTGGCACTGAGTATGTCACAAAGATCAACATTATACTATCTTACTATAGGATTTGAGAGCCATCAACTTTCCAATAAGCTTTAAAGCTCAGTGTTACTTTGTGGATGACAAGAATGCAAGCAAGTTAAATTTGAGGCTCTACACAAAAATAAGATACGGAATTGTACCACTACCACACTAAGAAAAGCCATTGGAAACAAACGGGTCTACAAGATCAAACGTGATGGGAATGATCAAGTGGAGCTAGATCATGTAAAGATTAACAAGTGGTGAAAGCGATACGCCAGCATTATTGAACTTCAACGAGATATTTTCTCCCTGGTTCGGATTACAAGCAAAGTAGTCTGGCAACGTGCATACATTTGACTTACATCTGAAGCTGCCAGACGTGTGAAAACCGGTATTTCTTTATGGAGAACTCAAGGAAATATATATGCTCCAATCGTAAGGTTTTGCAGAAACAGAAATGAGAACTTGTTTCAGGTTGAACAAATCTTTATACTGATCAAACAAGCAACTGCAGCTGTGGGTATAAGAGATTGATTCCTTCATCATGAAGTCTTACACAAATAAACTCAATTCGCACTATCAGTGTATATTGCTAAGAGGTTCAAAAAATGATTTCATTATTTTGTTGTTGTATGATGACATGTTGTAAGCAGTCCCAACAAAGATCGAATCTAAGAATCAAGGCACAATCAAGGCGTAATTGGCTGGGGAGTTTCAGAATGAAGGACTTGGGACCAAAGAAACAAGATTCTGGATACAAATTCACCGAGACAAAAATAAGAAGATTTGGCTTTACGTAAGAATTACCAAAATCTACGCTTCAACATGCAAGATTGTAAGTCAATTTCTACCCCACTCCTTAATTTCAAATTATCCTCAAGTATGTGTCCTATAACGTAGGTAGAGAGATATCTCGAAAATTACCATATGCATCAGAAGGAAGTTTGATGTTCGCTATGATATGTACAAGACCCAACATTGTATAAGGGGAGCGAGTCCGATATACATGGCTAATCCCGCGGAGAGCATTAAATAGAAAGAGAATTTCGAGATACATCGAGGAACCTCAGATTGTGATTATATTACAGGATCAGAATTCACCAGAGGCTATAGATTCGATTTTGCAAAAAGACCTCGATAAAAGAAAATCCACTACAATATGTGGTTTTTACTGCGGAAATATAAATTGGGTTTCAAACCGCAGACTTTGACTTTATCTACAATGTATAGCATGGCGCTACACAAGCTTGCAAGGAAACTATTTGATACAAAGGTTGGAGAGTCGGCACAAACAAGAGAAAATTTATGTGTTTTATGATAGTCGAAAGCGCTTTTGAACATCAAGAAGGAATCAATCCTTTCATTCCGTGCCATGAGTTCAATATCATTTCGCTCGGTAGTGAAGATGGAAATGGATTTGCCACGTGAAATCCATACAAAGGAGAACCTAGCGATGTTGACCAAGCCGATAACACCGATAAGTTTGAGTAGATCCTCTTGTGGCCTAAGTAGAAACGTAGCAACACGGCTGCAGGCAAAGCGTAAAGGATGGCGGAGATTGATTGTTTTTTTCAATCTAACGTCCAAGCGAGAATGTCAAAAGAAGCACCCAAAAGTCAAAGACCACATTTGGTACTTGACTTTACAAAGAAATCAAACAAAACGGAGGACATAGCCCACAAACTTTGAAAGCTAGATTGACAAATCGAGGCCTCGCAGATTGATCTAAATTGAAGCTCATAATTGGTGGCTAAAATTGTTGATTTTCTTGGCCACTATTTTGCTATAACATAGTGTATGAAAGAGTCAAGCATTCCATTAAGAGAAAGCAATTTAGCATTTTGAGAGAGAGTTTAGAGAGCTTGAAATTATAAGCTCGTTTCTAGTGATTTAGAGAGTATTGAGGTTTTAAGTGGGCTAAAATACTATAACACTTATAACTCATTTTCACTAGTAAAATATTTCCTTCGCTTTTAAATGAGTAGCTAAAGTTCTAATCCATTTAATTTCCGTGTCTCTATCTTGTTCTTTATTTTTCTTCCAATTTTATTTTAGCTGCAGTCCTGCTTCACCCACCAATTTTATAACAAAGCATTCAATGGGTAACTTGATGCAAAGAAATGGCCAAGTAATTCAAACACTTAAAGAGAACTTAAATCAAAAGCAAGTAGAGCAGCAAAAGGAGAATAATGCCACTATTATTGGAAAATCAAAAGCAAGTAGAGCAGCAAAAGGAGAATAATGCCACTATTATTGGAATTACTTCTCCTTCCCAAAAGCGACAAAAGTATGATGAATCAAGCCATCAAAATTTTTATTTTGATGAACTAAAGAGCCAAAGAAAGGCATGGAGATGATATTCTCGGTAAGAAATTACTAGATAGAGAATGTTTAAGAGAAACATAATGAGAGAATTTTGTTGAGTGAGTCAGACCTAAATGAGGGAAAGCATAAGAAAATTTTTGACAATGTAGCTATACATGTATTTAGCAATAAACTATGATTTTTTTTACAAGTACAACATATAATAGTGCATGATGAGTATTAAGCTATAAACAAGATAAGTTATCTCTTTCTAAGATAATGACAAAATGAGGATTGTTTTTTTACGAGGAATCACCAAACTAACTTAGTGTATTTGAGATTTAAGATATGCGCCAAAAAGCAAAGTTTAGTCCATACCAAAAATCCCATGATCAACTTCCTAAAAGAAAAAGTAAACAAATTTTTTCATGATTTAATCACCCTACTAAATTCATTTTCGAGGAAGATACGAAGTTGCAATATGTATTTCAATTGGATTTTCTCATAACCCACTTTCCATATGTTATTATTGTTTCATTAACATTGTTATAGTTTTAATTCTATTTTGAATTTTAATACAAGTGAGCAAATTGTTGATGAATTAGTTTTTCGCTCTCGCCAAGAGATGTTTTTTTGGCTCTTAATACTTGGATGATGGACATAGTAAGTATACATTCTTTATATTTAATTTAATCATTCAATTTCTTTTCTTTCTTTCTAAGTATTTCAATCTTCTTATTTAATGGCTCTATTCGTAGGTCATAGATTGTTTCATTAACTACTTGATAAACAAAGAACGTGAAAATGAGCCTAGAAATGTGTGGTATTACTCTACCATATTTTCGATAAGTTGTAAATGTTATACTATGAATTTGTTTTACCGACAGTTGACTATATATATTGATAATATACTACCTTTGTATTTATTTTGTGAGTTTTGCAGCAAAAAATGGTGTCAAACATGACCTGCAAAAAGAAATCAAGTATCGAAGACTATGTCAAAAATCATAACATTCAAAATAAATACTTGTTAGAACTTGCAGTATATGAAAAGGTAAAAAATTAAATGCGAAATTATAATAAGTCATGACATTGCTTAAGACATTTAATGATATTTATTAAAAATTCTGCATTTGTCATGTAAATCTATATTCCTATAAATGATAGCTTTGTTGATTGTTAAAACGCAAAATTGTTGAAATTTGGGACTCTTTACCTAGTCATAGTTCGAATTCACATTGAGAGGAAATTGTTAGAGCAATTGTAAGTGAAGCTTGCATTTCACCTATCTTATACCAATAAATACAAATGTACGCTGACTATTATCATCATTGTCACAGTTACAGGGACTCGACGAAATTTTCCTTGATGATTATTGGAGAACATTTCATCGACTTTGGGATTTTTTAGTTTTAAAATTTCATATCCAGATAATGTCCCAAAGACAACTAAATGAAATCGATTATGCTTGTTTGTGATGAAGTTCATGGAGACGTAAATCGGGTTTAAAGGGCCTGAGGGAAAACCAATTGAGCAACGTTGGCTTTTTAAAGGGCTAGTCGAGGGCATACAAAAGTTTAAGGGCGCGTGACAATAGAAAGTTGTTAATGGTTATGTACTATTTTCGAGGTACTAATTTTTTAAAATGATTTCACTGCTAAAATGTTATTTTCTCTTTGACTTGTCTTGATCAGTTTATTAATTATATTGCAGCTTTTTTACATGGATTCTATATCATTTGCACAAAAATTTATTGATAAATCTTTGAGTCCAATAACAATATGGATAAATCGAGATGTAACTAACTTCTTGAGTTTTGTTAAGAAAAACGATGGTTATAGGAGCTCAAAGGTATATCATCTACTTTTTATTAATTAAATATTAACGTATCATATTGAAATGACATATATTTAATAGTATGTGGTATTTATTTGGTTAATTTGTGAGAAATCCATCCTCAACAAAACACGGTCCAAGAAACATTTGATGGAACGAGTCGGAAGAATGAAGAGTGCATACATAATTGTCAACATCATAAGGAATTATCACTTGTTCGAAAAGATATTGACTACATGGCATTGGAGCTTGATGGTTTAAAGCATTCAATGGGTAACTTGATGCAGCAAATGCAACAAGTAATGGAAACACTTAAAGAGAACTTAAACCAGAAGCAAGTAAAACAACAAAAGGAGAATAATGGCATTGCTATTGGAATTACTTCTCTTTTCCAAAAGCTAAAAGTACGATGAATCAAGCCATGAAATTTTTAATTTTGATGAACTAATGAAATGAGCCAAAGAAAGGGTGGAGATGATATTCTTGAGAAGAAATTACTAGATGAGGAGAATGTTGAAGAGAAACATGATGAGAGAATTTTGTTATGAGGCAAACCTAAATGAGGGAAAGCGTATAAATTTTCAATAATGCAACTATACAGTATTTAGCAATAAGCTATGATTTTTTTTCACAAGTAAAACATAATAGTGCATGGATGAGTATTAAGTTATAAAAAAAATATTAAGTTATCCCTTTGTGGATAATGGCCGAAATGAGGATTGTTTCATTGAAGAGGAATCATCAAACCAACTTAATGTATTTGAGGTTAAAGATATATGCTCCCGAAAGCGAAAGTCTGGTCCATACCAAAAATCCCCTTATGATCAACTTCCTAAAAGAAGAAGTAAACAAAAAAATTTCCATGATTCAATCACCCTACTAAATTCTTTTTCAGAGGAAGATATGAAGTTGCTATAAGATATATTTCAATAAGGATTGCCTAAGAAGTAATTGGATTTTCTCATAACCCACTTTCCATATGTTATTATTTTTTCATTAACACTGTTATAGTTTTAATTCTATTTTTGGATTCTTAATACAGTGAGCATATTGTTGAGGAAATTAGTTTTTTTGTTTCTCGCCAAGAGATATTTTCTTTGGTTCCTGATACTTGGATCATGGACATAGTAATTATACCTTCATTATATTTAATTTAATCATTCAATTTCTTTCTTTCTTTCTAAGTATTTCAGTCTTTTTGTGTTTTTTTTTTAAATTCTATACACATTGTTATTGATATTTCATCTATTATAATTACAATATTTACAATCGTATTAAACAACCGACTATCACCATACATTAACCCAATCAAGATTTCCGCCTTATACTTTAAACCCTCTCTAATATTCGAGGGGTGCCTACTCCACTCACATTTCGTAAGGGAGAGACTGTCTCCACTCAATTAGTTGATAATTGAGGGAGAACTGAAACTAACCTCCATAATGCTCTTATGGAGGCTCGAACCCTTGCACTCAACATTGTAAGTGCAAGACTTCTCCCATTGGACCAAATGCCCATTGGTTTTAGTCTTCTTATTTAATGGCTCTATTCGTAGGTCATAGATTGTTTCATCAACTATTTGACAAACAAAGAACATGCAAAAATGAGCCTAGAAATGCGTAATTAGTACTTGCCCACCATCTTTTCGGTAAGTTGTAAATGTTATAGTATGAATTTTTTTTTACCGACAGTTGACTATATATGTTGATAATATACTACCTTTGATTTATTTCTTGAGTTTTGCAGCAAAAAATGACGTCAAACATGACTTACAAAAAGAAATCAAGCATCAAAGATTTTGTCAAAAATCATAACATTTGAAATAAATACATGTCAGAACTTGCAGTATGTGAAAAAGGTAAGAAATTAAATGCCAAATTATAATAAGTCAAGGCATTGCTTAAGAAATTTAATGGTATTTATTAAAAATTATGCATTTGCAATATAGATCTATGTTCCTATAAATGATAGCTCTACACATTGGTATCTAGCAGTGTTGATTGTTAAAACACAAATTGTTGAAATTTGGGACTCTTTACCTAGTCATAGTTCGAATTCACATCAAGAGGACATTGTTAAAGCAATTGTAAGTGAAGCTTGCATTTCACCTATATTATACCAATAAATACAAATGTACGCTGACTATTATCATCATTATCACAGTTACAGAGACTCGACGAAGTTTTCCTCGATGATTATTTGAGAAAATTTCATCCACTACAATCAAATGAAACTGACTGCGGCTTATTTGTGATGAAGTACATGGATACACAATGTCATCTCATATCTATAAAACAAGTATTTGACATTAATTTTATATCATAATGATTTAAACTTTTACAATGAATAATAACTTTGTTTCTCTTTTTTTTTTTCTCTAACTGTATTTAATATAACTCAACAATAGAAAAATATTGCATTGCACTCCAACTTGTCAACGGAGATACAAATAAAGTGAGAGATAGTATCAGATATAAGGTTGAATTATTTCATGAGTCGCTCAAGAATAATCTTCTACCAAACAAAGTGACAAACAAAGTTAATGGCCAAAAGAATTTGAAGAAGAAAAAGTAGAGTCCAAAAGCCTATAGCATGTTAAGAGTATGCTCTCTTTAACCATCTCTTTCTTGTTTTTTTTTCTCTTGTTACATTTCATGGTCTGTATTAGTTGTTTATTAGTTATTGCAATTATAATTCATGGTGATATCACTTGCTGATATAATGTGTAAGAGTCGTATTTGTCTTATTGCTTTATTCTTTTTGGTTGGTTTGTAATAAGGGTGATTTCATTTCTATTGTTCATATTAACAGGCTCTTGCACATTGTGCAATTAAGGATATGATGGACCGACGATCAATTACCTTCACATATGCACATGCCAATTAGTAGATTCAGAATTTACTAACTGATTTTAATTATGTTATGATTATAGTGAATAATTTATTATTTTCATTGTTAGTTCTAGATTTAGGTTCTAAAAATTTTTACTTATCTGAAAAAATACAATTCTATTAAATATCAGCTGTTGTTAATCACAATTGGCCACACCATTTTTATTGTGTAGATAAAGATGTAGTAGTCCAAAAATACAGATAAATCTATTAATCACTATAAATCTACAAGCATTAATTCATCATATCATATACCAAAATAGGATGTTACTATTACCAAAATCTTAGAAAAGTCATCAGTTGTTATGTTATTGATGCAATGGAAATTAATACAACAATATTTTACTAATGATTGAAAGCTAATATCCACAATGGTCCAATATTGTTGGTTAGTCTTTAGTGTAAATGGTTTTTATAACAGTCAATCAAGAGCTTTATTCATTCCTATGCAGACAAAAGAGAGTGAGTAAAATAGAGAAACAAGTTCCAAGTATAATGCAATAGGTAGAGGAAAATCAAAGCCAAATATTTTACGATTTGATATAGATTGGACAAGGTCCTGATTCAAGTATGGCTATTGGCATATAGTTCCAAGCACCCATTTGCAATGTCTTGTTCCCTCTAACATTAGACTATCTTCAAATTAAGTTTAGTCGGAATTCTGTATAGTTACTAACTCATTATAGAAAACCCTCTAAGCATTAAAGCAATCATTTAACTTTAGGCTAACTACTAAATTTACCTTTGTAATTTAGATAAACAGGTAAATTTATTCAAAACAAAAATTTTGTTCAATTTTATTTACATTGTGTACAACTCCGTGCCTATGGTGCTCATTCATCAAATAAATTTGTTGTTCCCAATCAGTGTCAAAGAATCCTACATCCTTCATTTTGAAAAAAAAATGTACGTGCTAAAGTCTCCAACGCACTAGCATAGCTTTCTTGGAGCAAAAATGCCATCAAATTGATTAGCAAATTTAGCATCTCAACCACTGTAAATATAGTCATTGCTTTTTTTTTTTTTCCCAATTCAACCGAGTTTTAAAACTTGTAAAAGAGAGAGTGTGACTTGATTGAATGGTTAACAATAATGGTCAATACTGGCTAACAAGATGTAATAGTACTAAAATATTTTCTTTTCTGTTGGTTTGCAATGAGGATGATTTCATTTCTATTATTTAGATTAACAGGCTCTTGCACGCTGAGCAATTAAGTATCTGATGGCCCGATAATCAATCAACTTGACATCTGCATATGCCAATTAGAATATTCAAATTTTGTTGAATGATTTTAATTATATTATGATTATGGTGAATAAATTATTATTTTTTTTGTTCAATATCATAATTCTATTTATATATTTTAATAAAAATTGGTAATATAACTATGTTTAGTTGGACCTCTTTTTCAGAGGAAATTATACTGTTTCTACCATGAAAGTGACTTAATTCTATAAATATGACATCATATTGAGTAATTCTAGTAATATAACAATTCATTAAAAATATCTCTTAAATATTCTTAAAAGATGATACTTATTCTCCATTTTACCCATCCATTATCAATTTATCTCTACCCAACCATTACCAATTCTTGGCTAATAATTGTCCATTATTTTATATTGGACTATGATTGCATTTTTTTTTTAATTTCTTGGGTTCGAAAAAAATGGAAAAGAGAGCATATATTTTGAAATTAGACACTTTTGGTGAAGTAAATAAACAAAAAACTCTTATCCTCTTCTTTGTGAAGATTCCATAACTTTTCAAGTGAAAAAAACATTATTAGTTGAATGATATGAATAGATTCTTCATTGTTGGTTATGGATTTAGGTTTTTCTAAAGTTCATTGATTTGAAAAATACAACTCTATTAAATACATCAGCAAGCATGAAGTATAAAATCTGCGTTGAGGATGTTAAAATACAAACTCATAATACAAATTTTGCCCAAAACTATTTTGGCTTTTGCACGGGCAAAATTGAACATAAGGAATTAAGGTTGATTTCATAATTTTGAGTCTTGATGAGTACGTTCAAAATAAATAGAATCAATTGTTATATTTTTACTTAATGGGGACTAATTTGAAATTAACCATATTAAAATTCTTTACAACTTCGCATACCAAGTAGTTGAACGTTTTGGCTTTCGATCACTTTGCGTCAAACCTATTTCTTTGCCTAGTAATTTCTAACGAAAATAACATAATGGATGACAAACTTCAAGAAGTTAAGTTCTTCATTGTCTTTCAATGATTTGTTAATTATTGCTAATATTTTTTAAATGCTATTTTCCCTATTTCTAAAATAAAAAATAGTGTTGTTTAACCTTGTGAAACAAAACTAGTTTTCTTAATTCAACAATCAAATATGCTATTGTAATCAATGTCATCCATTACAATAGTATTTATAGTTATGACTCAAAAATAAAGAAAAACAAAAGTTCTATTCAATTTTATTTACACTCTATACAACTCAGCACCTGTGTTTCTCATTCATCAAATAAATTTACTGCTTCGCAATCAACGTCAAAGAACCATGTATCCTTCATTTCAAAAAAAAAAACATGAATTTTTATTCACACCATGTACAATTAAGCGCCTATGTTTCTCATTCCTCAAATAAATTTGCTATTCCCAGTGAGCGTCAAAGAACCCTGCATCCTTCATTTTAGAAAATAAAAAGAAAAAATGTACATGCTAAAGTCTCTAATCCACTAGCGTAGCATTCTTGGAACAAAAATACCATAAAACTGATTAGTAAATACAACATCGAAGCCACTGTAAATATAGTCATTGTATTTTTTTTCCAATTCAATAGAGTTTTAAAACTTGTAAAAGTGAGAGGGTGATTTGATTGAACGGTTAACAATAATGTTCCACACTAGTTATATTTTGAGTTTTATACTAATTACAAGTTCATTCAACTAATTGTAATTTTGTTCTTATTGTGTTATGACATGTGTTGACAAAAATTACAAAGTGCCAGAGTCTAATGTTCTATCATCACACAATATTCCTTCAGTGGCTATGGTAGAAATTCTATCAAGTATTTTAGTAGATAATAATAAAATGATAGTACTACATGAATTTAATTGTTGATAATAAAATAATAGTTCTTTTTATATTATGACAAAGAGGGATAGTTCCCCTAATTCTATTTATTGGAATGTTAAAACCATGTATGAACTCACCACCGAAGATGTTATTGGAAGACATTTTACGTCACTTGAAGAAAATGCATATTTTTATAAAAAACACTAAAAAAATGGGTTTTAGTGTTCGCATTCATGATGGGAGACGTGATACAAATGGTGCACCCATAATGACACATTAGGTTCGGAGTAGAGAAAGTGAAAGGGATAAGAAGTATATTAAGCGTACAAACAGAATCCGTGAACCTAGAGCTATTACAAGAGTCAATTGTCAAGCAACATTCATGGTAAATTTAGATAAGAAGATGAAAAAAGAAAGGTGCATTTCCAGTCACAAGAGCCAAAATTAAGGACAAATTGGACCCATTAACTAGTGACTATAAATTCGCGACCAATTCTTGGATTGAAATTTAAATTGTAAATTGTGTTTCCTAATGATATAAGAAAATAAAAATTGATACCTACCAAATCAATATTGGTTTTTTCTATAAAAAACCTTCTCTAGTTCAATTATAACAACAATTATGAGTATGTGTAAACCCCAAACATAAATCATTTCGTAGCTAGCTTATTGGTTATCTTATTTGTGTATGATGCCTCTCTATAGGGAATTTGTCGAAAGTTGTGGTACTGCAATTTAGATTGAAAAGAAAATTGAAATTTTGATAGAGCACAGAGTACGACATGTCGTTTCTTGAACGAACTATGCAATAGAGAGGGGCAATGTATATATAGATAACTATATCGGCACGGGTTTACTAAATACAAGCCGTCTTACATACTTCAATCCTTTTCTAAAAATAGTTGGCAGTAGATTTCGAGACTTAATTTCTTCGATCTCATCAAATGGTTAAACTTCTTGACAATGCTCTACCTAATTCAATGAAAACAGTTGGTATAAAGACAAGTCAGATTATAGACTTATTTGTCAATCAGGGTGTAACACCCCAAATCTAACATGTGCGGAGCACGTGAAGAAGGAGGTTACTCACAAATCATAATCTTTACTCATAAGTTTCAGACTGAAATACCTCCAATTTTTATTCAAATAAATCCACAAATTCAAAAGTCTAATACTAAATAATCTCTCCCGAGGACATAAAATAGTAACAAAAGTCTCAAGCTCCAAATTACACGTTCATAATAGAAATAACTAAATAGAAACACGAGTCTATTCCTCCTCTTATTCAATGGCAAACGGAAACTGAAAAATTATTAACTCCAAAGCTAAGCGCACCTCTCAAAAGAAACTTAATCTGCAAAAAGTAATGACGAGGGGTGAGCCGTCAACTCGGTAAGTAAAACCATTCCTAACACACTAGGCCTATCGATACAAAAAATATTGCAAGTCTTCTTTTAATTAAAACATATATCATAATCCATAATTTTCATAAAACGATATATCACGATAACATAATATAAATTCTTAATAATTCAGAATATTCAAAAGCATATTTACTTGCGAAGCAAATCATGTAATACGTATACAGAAAACAAAAAGGTTAGCTCATGTCACATAGTGTCACCTATAGTCCCGGTGACCCGACCAGAAACAGAATTAGAATATCGTGTGCACACTCATAACAGAAATCCAGTACTAGTCCAGACAGATATATCGTATATTACGATCAGAATCAGAATCAGAATTAGAATAACTACGGACAATGAGCCAAAACATAATGACTTATACGTGGCACTTTGCACTATATGTGGCACTTTGCGACGCTTTGGCCTTCAAGAGGTGGCCCCAGTACAATCATAAATAATTAAAATCATACATAAGCACAAAACATTCGTATCAGTTTCATAAATGTCCATAACAATAATTTAGGCTTGCAAATTATTTTATAGATAAAATCATAAAAGTAGGCATGTAACAAAATAACTTACATATTCAAAAGCATTTATAAAATACTTTGTTAAAAAGAATTTGGCTTTAAAACATTTACATAAAACTAATTTTATTATCAAAATCAATTTACCCTTTAAGTAGTATAAAAACATTTATACTTATAATAACAATATCAAAATACTTATACATATCCCGTATGCTAGGAATGAAGTTACTTACCTCGACAAATGAACTTGAATTAACACACCTCTAAGCTTCTAAGAGCCTCAATCACCTTCAACTCCTTAAACAAATACAAGATATGACAATTAATGACTTATTCTAAGAATCTGATTTTCTAATTCATATCCGTACAGGTCTGATTCTCAGAATTTTAACTCTTAATCTAAAACTCAGAATGATATAATATCCTATGTAACTATTCTGGACATCCATGAGTACCCCATGTAAAATTTACAAGAGGATCTGATATCAAAAACATTTTAAAAACTATTTACTTCTCAGCAAACTCGAAACTGTTTTCACATAATCTAAACCAAACAGAACGGGCTCCATGATTTTTATAACATAAAATACTAATCAGAAAATTATGAAATTAAAACTGGGAATCCTAGACACATACATTAACCTACATATAAACTTTCAGAATTTTCCGAGTTCATTTGATGGTACAAATAGTCTTGTGAATCCGATCGCAATGCTGGAATCGCAGTTTTCCAGTGCAGTGGTTTCTATTTCGAAAATACATATAAAATTCAAAACGAAGTTGAATTTAATGAAATAAAATTTAATCAAGAAGCCCTACATGTCTAGTTTTCAGAAATATAAATTTTATAAGAAAATTCGTTCAGAAAATATAGTTTTAAATTCGAGATACTCATGCTGTCCAGAATTATCCTGTGCTTAATACGTCAAGGATTGATTAACTAAACTTAATATAAATCAAAACCCTAAACAACGCCTAAATACATTCTAAATCTTGCATTATGATCTACAACCATCTAGAATCGTGCCAATATAAACCCTAGCTAGATAGAGTGATTAGAAATCCATTGAGAATAGGGAGAATAACTTACCCGTCGCTCTGATTATCTCCTAAACAAAGGTTTGAATCCTAGGATTTGGGTAAGAGCGTAAAGAGCAGCAGAGAAGAAGAATAAACGTTGTGAACTTAGGGTTATGGAAGGGAAAAAGTATGAATTTATAGGGAGTCTTAAGAAACCCTACTCAATTAGGAAAAATAACTCTTTTCCAAAACTATCTCATAAATAACCTCTATTTATAACTTAGTATCCCTTTCTTAATAAGGGTTATTGGCCACCCATAATTCTCAAAGAAAGCCTAATTTCCATAATTTAATAATTATGGAAATTTGTGGCGTTACACAGGGTAAGGGTTATGACAATTTGGGCTTCAAATTAAAGGATTTATATAACAATTTAAATAATGAACGTCGATCTATGATACTTGAAACATACTTAGAAGCAACACTTGCATATTTAAATGCAAAAAATGACATGGATCCAGACTTCTTTTGTAAGTACTCTGTAGATAAGGGGAATAGACTTGCAAACTTGTTTTGGGCAGATTCTATTGCTCGTTTGGATTATAGTTACTTCGGGTATCTTTTGGCTTTCGATAGTACTTATAAGACAAATGAGTATGAGAAGCCCTTGGTTATTCTCCTTAGTATTAATAATCATTATGCAATAAGTTGTTTTGGATGTACAATTCTCGCAAATGAGATAGTCGAGACCTACACATGGGTGCTTGAAACATTTTTATTTGCTATGAATAATAAAAAGCCTATATCTATCATCACTAATGGAGATAGAGCAATGCATAAAGCAATTAAAAAGGTAGTTCCTGAAGCTTGACATCGACTGTGTATTTGGCATCTACAGAGAAATGCACAGTCTGCTGTACATAAAACGCTTGAATTTGTTACAAGGTTTAAGGATTTTATGTTGGGAAATTACAGACCCAAAAAATTTAAGCAATTATGGCAAAACATGGTGGATGAGCTTGGTCTTCAAAATAATGATTGGGTTAAGAAGATATACTCAAAACGGGAGAGATAGGCAGAAGCATTCTTACGGGTTCATTTCTTTGGTGGTATGAGCATAACACAACGTTATGAGGGTATGAATGCATATATGAATAGATTTCTTCAAAGAAAGTTGAAGTAGCATGAATTTGTTCATCAAGTCGATCGGACCTTGAGACACACAAGGAATAACGATTTAGGACATAATTTTAAAACTAAGCATTCTATTCTAATGATTAGTACTCATCTTCACAAGCTTGGAGAAGCATGCTACTAGGGTTTACACTTAAAAGTTACTTTACAAGGTTTGTTAACAGATTTGCAAAGAAGGCTAGTTTATATTGTTGAGCAATGTCAATCTTTTAGATATTTAAGTGTACACATTGACTAGGTGTCTAGAAGGAAATAAGAAATGGACTGTGGTTTATTATCTAAACCAACAATGTTTTGAGTGCTCCTGTAAGAAGTTCGAATCTATTGGAATACCATGCCCTTACTTATTTTGTGTGATGAAACATATGCATGTTAGTGAGATACTCACTACACTGATTAACAAAAGATGGACCATGACAAATTTGCAAGTTTAACGACTTTAATAGGTCAAATTTATTATTGCTCTCACTTATTAATGACCGCCATAACTCTTTTAGATACTTTAACATCAGCTACAAACAAGAACGATTTTAAAATCTTCAAAATTCAGAAGAAAACAAACACTATCAACTTTCCAATACAAACAAACCAGCAAATAGGTCAAATTTGCAAGTTTAACGACCCTAATTCTCTCTTTTCTTTATATCCCCAATAGACTGAAAACTATAATAAATGTAAATGTGCCAAATTTTGTTTTGTTTTGGAGGGGGGTAGGGAAATCCAAACCTTTTGGCTCGTTTGGGATGAACAATCTATAACACAGCTACGAGAACAAGAATCCATAGGTTGCTTGGCCTCAATTGACTCCAAAATCTTCGAAGATGACATCGTCCCATCAACATAATTGGCATACTAGTGATGGGGCCTTGCTGCAACACTCACAATTGCATTCCCTTGTTTTGGGTTGTCTCCGTTGGGCTTGGATCCAATTTAATCCATGACCATGTAGTTGCAAAACAAGTCGTCCTCGAGATCCTCCAAGCTCATCGAATTACCAATCTGAAAAGAGATGTATACCATCTAGACTCTAGTATTGCACCTCGGATTATGATGAATGGTTGGACGACTTACGTGCTAGCCGATTCGGGTTCAGATTTGGCAGATATTGGCTTTGCATGTTTGGAGAATTGAGAGAGAGAGGTACTTATTTGGGGAACGAAGAATGGGAACTATGTTTTTCAATTTTTTATTTTGTCATTCTTGTCTTCTATGGTGCTGTTAAGACTTGAGAGCCGAGCTTTTTTTTTACCGCTTTCACTTAAAAAAGAAAAAGAAAAAATGAATATTATATGGAAACAATGTAGTTTTCGTAAATTTTAAATTTTATAATTTTTTGTTGTTGTTTATGTCTTAATTATTATAACATTATTATTTTTTAAATAAGTTAAAAATAAAATTGATAGATTTATGAGGTACACACACACAAATACTTATATATACACCTAAAATATATATAGAACCACTTATGGTTATGATTTTTTTGGGGTTTGGATTTATAATTTTTAGTTAAATTTTTAGTTTATTATTTTATACCCCATTTCTCATCCAGGAAAGGGACAAGGTCAATTTTTATAAATTAATTGAAAGAAAAAAAAGATAGATTTATGGTTTTATTAATACACACACACCCTATGTGTATACTTGTGTTGTGTATACTTATGTTGTATACTTGTGTTATAATATATACACACACACACCCTATGTGTATACTTATATTGTGTTTACTTCCTGAATTAGGGAATCGTAATCCAAGTCGTAATTATTGATAAGATTTACTTGCAAAATAGTAGAAATCAAAATCATGTACCCACCATTTAACGATGAACGAAAGACTCATTCCTAAAACGGTGGTAATGAGTCTCCTATTCCCAGGATTGACTATTTTGCCCCCATATTGTCCTCATTTATAATTAATTAATTAATATATTATAATTAATTAATAAATTAATATATTATTAACAATAATTATTAATAATGATAGTTTTTGAATAAATAATCACAATATTTAATATATTATGATTATAATTAATTTATACATTATTATTATTAATTAATATAATTATTTATTTACTAATTAATATATTATCAACAATAATATATTAATAATTATTGTTAATGAATAAATAATCACAATAATTAGTATATTTTTATATAATAATTAATATAATAATTTAAATAAATTAGTATGTTATTATAATTAATTAAAAAAATTACAATTAATTAATATATTAATAAATTATTGACAATAATTAATAATAATAATAATTTTTTAATTATTCACCTTAAGAGTTTAGACATGTCTTTTAATTCGGATTTGAATCCTCTCATAATCTATTAATTTATTTTTTCTAATCTTTATACGGGATTTTGACACATGGTAATTAAATAATTTTATGGATATGATTAAATTTATCCTGAACTTTCATTAATAAACACAAAAAATCACTGTTTTTGACCATCTAAAAGCTAACAAACAAACAATACTTAACTCTTTTTTCCATTTTCTGTGATCAATTTTTCTTTTCTTTTCTTTTCTTGAGAAGCTTTTGCTGTTTTGCTTTTGTTCTAAAAGATTCTAACAACCACGGGGTACAAGAATTCAACAATATGAAAAAAAAGGGCAAGATTAGCGATTTTTTTTAATATTATTTTTCTATTATTTTCCTTATCCTTTTCTTCATTTTATGCCTTTTAGTTTTTTCCTTATAAGTCAGAATGATTACAAGGATTGCAATTACAAGGTAACAATATGCCTAGCCAAATGTCGTAAACTCAAGCATCAACAATCTCAACAAACAAGTTTCCGAGTTTTCTTCAACAAGATAGTGTCGGAATTCTGCATACATTTCAAGACTCTCAAGCATCAAACAACACTTCAGTTTAGTGATTGGAAATTTTAGTTTAATTTGTTATATACTTCTTTTGACATCTTATTTTATTTTATAGTTAATATACTAATCAGATGTTTTTATCATTTGATTTGCAAGTGCTCAATTTTGGGAAATTTACAGTAATAACCAAAAAAATTTCCCTTTTTTTCATCTTAACCCTCCAAAAATATTTCTATCAATATTAGCCATTAAACAACATTTGAGACCAAAATACCCCTCACTCATCTCTCCCCCAACACTCCATTTCACTCATCTCTCCCAAACCGATCCAACTCCCATCATCGGCGGCGACATCAACCCTCGTCGGCGGCGGCTCCATCTCTCACCGGCATCCGATCTACGATCTACAACCTTCAACAAAATCTAGGTTAGTCATTTTTCTTATTTTCATTAATTTAAAATGAGATTTTAGAATAATAATAGTTATAGCTTGAGATTAATAGTGGTGGTGATGTTGTTTGTGGTGGAGTATTGTTTTCGATTTTGGAGTGATTGTGCTTAATTTGGGTGGGGAGGAGGGCGATGCTGCCATGCGCTTGTGCACAAATCTGGTGCGACGTTGTCGCGATTGACCGGTGCGACAGCGCTACCGTCGCATGAAGACAGCGCGCTTGTGCTGCTTGTCGCATTGTTGCTTGTCCGTCGCACAGAAAATTAAATTTTTTTTTTGTAAGGAGTTAATTTTTTTTTTCTGTAAATGTAATGTAATAATTTTATAAATATTACATGAAATCGTAATCACCGGATATTGAAGTAGGCAAGATGTATTTTCGTTATCTGATCATTTTCCGGTCGAATTTCGAGCATGTGTATGTTATCTTCGTTAAAGCCATCGAGGAAAAATTAACAAACCGTATGTATGTTCAAAAGGATATATTTGGGCATTTCTTGGAGTGTCAAGTTTTCCATTTAGTGGGTATTTTGCACAATCTTCATCACAAGTGGCCCATGAAGAAGATAGCCCGTGAGGATCGCTTATGGTTTCAAATTGGTAAGCATGTGATTCGCTTGTCGAATGGTGCTTGGTTAATTCGGACTTTCATTTGGTGTGGATACCAATCAAAAAATGATGAAATGGAGCGAGGCTACGAATACGATTTTGGTGGTGTGCATCGAAGATTAATGTGAAGCAATTCGATGATTTAAGGAGTTGAAATTGAGGAAATGAACGATATGGACGCATTAAAGATTGCCTTTTTATTTTATGACAGTACTAAATGCAAGAAAAATCAATCAAATTAATTTCGATTGGCTTGACCAAGTTGATGATATACAAGATTCGATGGGGTCTATTGTCGTGGGAAATTATTTACGAGTCTTGACAATGCAATCGAGAAAGACGAAATTTAAGAAGACTTTGAAAAATTCAGATCATAATATTGAAAAATACAATCTTTACGGCTTTACGTCTGGGGTTCAGGTGCTATTTTTTTTTGTTTATTAATAAGTTTTATAGTATTAAATATTTGATATTTGTTTTATTTGATTTTTCAATTTTGTTTTTGTAGGCTTGGATTTACTAAGCGGAGGTTGCCATCAACATGGGTCGTCAAAACGAAGAATAAGATTCCCGTTCTACAATGGAAGCTCGAGAATCAACTTTGCGGAGGTTTATTCGTTCTTCAACGACGAATCTCGTCTTGTAAGTAATATGTATTACTTATTTTTTAAACTTTACTAAATTTAAGTTATGTATACTTACTTAAAATTTTAAATTGAATTTATGGAAGGGGGACGTTTTACAAACCCTTGAGCCAAATTCAAAGGAGAGTAGCAAAAATTATTGGCTCTCTGTGAAGGATTACTTGCCAAGCATTCCAGACTGGGTTCATAAGGTCGGTATACTCTAAGCACTAAAAATTTGTTAATCGAAATTTTTGACTTTTCATTTACTAATTTTAAATGATACTTTATACAGCACCAACCCTCAATCAACGCGATGCCGTCGATTACAAGTTGAAATTCAAGCCACTTGAAGTTATATTCCCTCGATGGTTGGAATACGTTGGCTTCTACAATATCCGACCAGAGTTGCAGAGTGAAGACCCGTGGAAAGTTATCGCAGTTAAGAGCGCGCCACAACAAGAGCCCGGAACTGGCGATTGCGGTGTTTTTGTATTGATGGTTACGATGTATTTAATGTTCGGGCTTAGATTGGACTTTAATGCTAGTCATGTCGAGTACTTTAGAAAGAAGATTGCGGTTGATATATTTAATGACGATATTCAATTGTAAACCTATGTAGTAATTTAAATGTTGAAATTTGAATTTTTTTTTACTTCGCACACTTAAGTTTATATAATTTTAATGCCTCACATTTTAAACTTTAAATAAAGTTTTATGAAATATAAGTGTACAATACAAAAAAAACAGTAACAGTTTTAACCAACGAACACAAAAACAATAATAGTTTTAACAAACTCATAACACACAAAATACAACTAACTTCGAGTCGACGCAATGGGATTCTTACATCTCTTACGATTATGGCCTAGTTCATGACACCGACCGCATCTAACAGTCCGCCGGTCAACGTCCTCGCCAGCCGAGGGTATTCTGAGCTCTTTACGACGGCCAGGTGGTGGTGCCTCAACTGGTGGGTATACATGCATTTCCTGAATTTCATCTGGAATTTCCCAATCAGCCACATCACCAACTGGCTCTACTGGTTGTGCATAAGCCATCGCCAACGATTCTGTAGTGTAAAAGTCCGAGCAAAGGTTAATAAAATCCACCCGGTGTGTTAGACACGCCGCGATTGCATGAGCACACACAAGTCAGCCGAACACTCAGAGCAAGTTCTCTTTGCAAGTCAACTAACCTTCCTTAAGCCCACCGCCTATAACTTGAAAGCGATGCGGACACCGGCAACTATCATTCTTTCAGTTATAGTTCTCCTCTCGACTATTTCATCCGCCTATTTGTTAAGTAGTCATTGATTCACCACAATTTTCCTATCATAAAACCATTGTAATGTTTTCCTAAAGTGATCAACAAGATGAGTCACAAATTTTCGAGGTTCCCTCATGAACGCATTAACACTCTCCGCGATGTTCGTGGTAAGAATGTCAGACTCCTACCTTCAAACCGCGACCTTGCCCAATTACATCGCATCACATTATTTTCTAATCACCGCACCGAGTGGATCATCCATAACCCTTCAAGTTGTCTCTTAAATTCCTCGTGGCCATATGCTTTTGTCGATTAATAAAGCGCTCAAATTGATCCCAAAGAGCTTTGACATTCTAAACGAGACTTAATGTTACCTTTGACGTGGTAAAACAAACGCCATGAGTTGCATTGTGAAAAACTTTAAGAACGGCTCCTTATGGCAAAGGCATCGATCGAGATAATTACCAACTCGTTCATCGCCAATCACTCCGTAACTTCATCATAAACCATTCCTAAGCATCGTTGTTTTCGAATCCATGATCCCAATGGCTAACTGGATACAATTGATTGTTACCATCAAGACATGTTGCCAACATGCTTCCACGATATAATCCTTCGGATGAGTACCATCTACAAAGAATGACAGTAATGTAATCGCATAAAACCCTTGATGGAAGATCCGAAAGGCAAAATAGTACAAGAAATTACCATCGCCATCCCCGCCGAGTGATTCATTCATTGTAGTTAATGCATTGAGAGTATTTAGGAGCAAGTTGTATGACTTCGAACTATTTCAAGACCAACTTCTCTGCCGATATGCCCGGTATGTTAACTGAACACCGTATTCCTGTTGCATATCTGCTCTTATGTCATTCGGAGTATAAATCCTCTTGTCTTGAATATATTTTTCTGCGATAATATGACCGACAACCTGGCTCCTGACTTGATGACGTCCATCAACCAATACCTCATTATGACAAGTGTGTACATTGTCAATTCTCTTCACCACCCACGGAATATTTTGCTCGTTCGAACATCTAGTTGCTCGAATACGCCATTTACATGATTCTGAACAACAGTGAGCCTCGAAACGTGTCGTAGTAGACCGTGCAATCTTGAAATCAAACTTATCTCTAAAGGCAACCTTGCGTAGTTGTAATATAAACTCATTTTTCTCAGCAAATAGCTTACCCACACTGATATCATCTGAATCACAACTGCTAACAAAGCTTGGAGCAACCATATTCGAAGGCAAAGTTGGAGCAACACTTGTAAAATTCGCCTTCTCGATCGAACCATGTAAGGAATAGGCCTCTATTCATGCGAGTATTGTCTTAACACTCATCCTCAAAACGACGAACATTTGAAGGACCCTCCATCATCACCATCATTATCAAACGAGTGCCCCCCCTTGTAGTATTAGAAGGTTCTGCACAAACATTATCCCCCTCTGTCTCATTATGAAAATCATCATTGTCCCGAAAAACATTGTTGTGATACGGAGAATATCGTTGCTCCAACGACGTTGTTATTGGAAATACTGTTGCTCCAACATCCTGTAACGTAACGCCATTATCATCAATGTTGTCATAATTATCGTGGATTGGAGAGTAATATTGCTGCAACGATATTGTCCTTGGCAACACCTCTTCATCATTATCGGGGCCAGACATATTTGCTCTAAACGCAGATTTGTGGCTCAATACCTTCGGAACTCGAGGTGATGTGGTCACGAATATAGAATGCATCCAAAATTAGCTCGTCCGATGCCATATGCAACACAACCTCACCATTTCATCATCGATATATCCATGGGCATTGCACATATATAATGTGTTACTAGACCTCAAAGTTGTCTTCATGGTGATACTATAGTCATTAGGGTTAATTTGTATACTCTTGCCAATACCGATCAAATGATAATTTTTCCAACCAAAATGCTCGATTTTTACCATTCACGCATTCCATACTATTCTCTAATGTCTCCCACCAACCATCGTGAATACAATTCAATAACTGAATCCATTAAGCCTGAAATTATAAAAAAAAAATTATTTCAGCCATATTAAAATAATACAGTTTTAATGATGTATTTCATGGTGGGTGCGACAGGTCAAATCTTGCGACGGTGCCTTTTGCACGATGCATGTCGCACTAAGTTTGTCGCCAGATCCAGATTTAGCCCAGTTGTTCAGAAAATAACTCATACCAGTAAGTGATGTCGATTTGTGTTGGATTCGGGATTCGGATGTCGATTTGTGTTGGATCCGGATAAATTATGATCGGATATCACTTTTATCGTTGTCTTTTGCGGTCACCGTTGACTGATGAATCAAGAGCGAAAAGCTGCTTTTGGTTTGGCGATATGGGAGAAACGATGTTGGTTTTGTTACGCAAAGAAGGGTAATTTGGGAAAAAAGGCTTGTGTTTGGCTAATGTTGATAGAAAAAAGTTGAGAGGGTTAATTGCAAAAATAATAAAATAATAATGGTTATTTTCGTAAATTTCCCCTCAATTTTTGAAGTAGAATGATTTTTTTTTCTGTTACAAATCTAAATCTTTCAAAGTAAAACATGTTACTTATTGAGATATTTTGAAGGTTTGGCAACTTATCTTAAAGAGTTTAGAGGAGAATCCAAAAGAAAAGAAGAAATAACTACTGAAGAAAAGGAAAAGTTAAAAAAAAGGAAAAAAAAGAACGATTAAAGAAAATGAAAAAGAAAATAAAGTCAGTTTGTTTTTTAGTTAGTTTTAGAATTTTAATTAGTCCAAAATGGTGAGTATTTGTGTTTAATAAGTAAAGTTAAGAATAAATTTAGTCCTGTCCATAGAATCATTTAATTGCCATATGTGAAAATCTCCTATAAAAATTAAAAAAAAAAATAGATTCTTTTATTTTACACACATTAATTTGGAAACAATAACTTACTTTCTAAATGTAGTTTCCGTACTATAATTATTTACACCAATATATCGGTCTGTCCAATTTTTCTTCCTATATCTGTCCAATTCTTCTTCCTATATATTAATATATATTCTCATAAAAACGTCAGAATTCTGTCCATTAAAATCTAATCATGAAAAGCTCCCAAACTTTTGTCTTTCTTTTTATTTTTATCTGCATCAGCACTTCTGGTAAATCCTCATTATTATATAGCTAGCCACTTCTACTTAATCTTTAAATACACACGCACATTTTTTTATATTCACTTTCTATCAATAACCTGAAAAACTCTTTGTTGCACAATTTTGGATTTCAAATTAACGTGAGATATATTAATAAATTACTAATTATCATGTGTTTTTTGCAAGCAGAAAATGAAGTGATGATGGCAAATGCTCAAGTCCCATGTACGGCAACTTTGCCAACTACTGATCCCTGCGTGCCAAAAAATTGCCTTGATGATTGTGTTGACAAGTATGGAATTATTTCGTTTATTAAATCACAATGCATAAACGCAGACACCGTCTGTAAATGCACTTATAAGCCGCCGTGTAAATAAAAGGATTCATTTCTATGTAATAAATCAAAATCGAAATGTTTGAATGAACTAATTCTTCCTTTCTTCACCTACACATCCTCTTAGTTACAACTCCTAAATTTCTTTTTTTTCTTTAACAAATTTGAAATCTAATTTTGATTAGCTATAGATATAGGCTTGATTGTGATTCAAATTCGAAGATTCGCGGGTTTTATATATTTGATTATTTCAACTAAACGTGTTTACTTTGCACTAATTAGCACGTATGTACTTCTTGGCTTGCTAAGGATATCAAATATAATTGATACGGCATATTAGTGAGATATACACATTTTCTACATGAAGTTAACATAACAATCTTGTTTATGCATGCATACTGTTATATATCTTAGGGTGCGTTTGGTATTATTTTTTAATTGGTATTTTTTATGTTTGTTTTAGAGGAGGAAAATGATGTTTTTAATGTCAGATTTTTTAAATTGAAAATACATTTGGCAGCTTATTTTCAAATAGTATATGAAAATGAAAAACAGTAAAAATGTGTTTGGTTGTTTGTTTGAAAATAAGAAAAGCAATGAAAATTTGTATAATATTTTATAAAACACATTTTCAATAATTACTTATTCAATAATAATATTTTTTAATTGGTCTATTACTCTATTATTATTATTATTATTATTATTAATTTAATAAAATAAAATGCAAATGAACCTAACTACAACTTTTATTTTTCTTTCTGAAGTAGTTTATTTGTGGGCAATTCAAATTTACAATCCAAAAAATACTATAAAATGTGAATATGGATTATTTTTGTATCCACGTATAACTAATTATTTGCATGTCTATAGCAATAGCCAATGGTTAAAACATTAAAGAGGGGAAAAAAATCATCACACTTGACACAAATAAATCATGTCACACCGCTTCCAAACTAATTTTTAATTACATTAATTTAATCTTTACTTTTGATCAAATAAAATAAATTTATAATTATCACTCTATATTATTTTTATAATTTAATAATTACAAGTCAGACATATATTATGTAAATTATTTTTATTCATGGAAATATTTTTAGGAAGAGAGATGGGATTTTAGTAAAGAAAGAAAAAAATTAAATGAAATTTATATGTAGGTCCCAAAAAAGACAAATCACTGACACACCTCCCTTATTTCAACTTGTTTTTGTCTACTGGTCTCTTAAAGTTGGAGAACGTCAAATTGGCGTTCTCCAATTTTTCTTTATAAATGATAGAACGGAAAATTTTTTATTTTTTTTTGTTTTTAATTTACTGTTACAAAATTGTCTACCAAACAAATTTTCTTAATTTTTATTTTTGGAAAGCGAAAAACATTAAGTGAAAAACGTTATCAAACACACCCTTAATATTTAAGTCTAGTGCCCATAGTTATTTCAATCATAGTTACCAAATTTAAAAAACAAAATTTATGACATTGCAATTGTGAAAAAAGAAAAGTAGGAAACAAATTATCGATAGAAAAGGCATTTAGTCAATTAAAAAGAAATTTTTGAGGGTTTGTATTACATTTCAAAGTGTATAGACCCAACACGTAACGATATTAATGCATTTTTTTTTTAATTTACACAAATATTTATTAATTGGCTGATTTGGAAACATGTCTAATTACTTTGATTGTAGTATTAGTTGCTAAATAAAGATTTTAGCGATTAACTAATACAAGCGATAATCCTAATTCTAATTCTTTATATAAATTACCACTCTGACAACACAGAATTATCATAAAACATTGAAAGCCTATCCTTTAGAAAGAGAGAAGAAAAGAAAATAGATATTCTAATCATGAAAATCTTCCAAACTTTTGTAATTCTTTTGATTTTTCTCTTCATCACTTCAAATAAATCCTCACCTACTAATTGTTTTCATTTTTCTAATGCACCCCCCCCCCCCCCCAATTTTCTATCAATAAATAACTTATATATTATGTGTGTTTTTTTTACTTTTTTTTTTTTAATTTTAAATGCAGGAAATGAGTTGATGATGGGAAATGCTCAACAGACATGTGACATAACAAACCCTAAAGCTCCGAGAGTTGTATGCATGAAGCTGATTGTAAATCACTATGTGTTAAGGATTTTGGACCTGAATTGATTGTGAGTGTATATTGCTTAACTGCCAAAACAAAGAATGATACTTGTGTATGTCGTATTAAGTGCTAAAAAAAAAGTGCAATGTAATGGTGTATTGGCCGAAAACTGAAATTGTCACACCATAAGTTGGCAATAATTAATCAAATAAATTTGTGATTTCGATCTCTTTCTTCTATTACTTTTTTATAGTCATTCTCACATGCTGACATCTACATTTTTGAAAATACAATTTCGACATTTTACAATATTGTAAAATGTTTAATCCACATTTTAAAAAGTGTATACGTTTGCACTAGGGAAATATTCTACACTTGTAATTATACAAGCAACAACTACACTTATAATGATTTAAATAAATATTCTATGTATATAGTTTATACTTAAATAATAAATTTTCTTAAATTAGAAATGGCATATACGTTACTCTTGCAAGTGTTATTTGTAAAATTAAGATAAAAAAAGAGAGAAAAGAATAGAAAAGAGACTCCAAAATTAGTTAAATATACCTGCAAACTTACACCCAAACTCTTTTCTGTGTAATATAAATATTTTTTTCTAAAATAAAAAATAACTTAATTTATGTAAAAGAAAGACACTTCAATTAATACATAGAAAATAAATCTCGATTATTGATATCTCCATGCATTGCTAAGCAATAGTCGTCGATCTAAAAGTGGCTAATCTGTGAATAAATACGTCTCACCCTAGTTCAGAAAAAAAAATAATAATTGAATTAGAACCGTAATTATTATTTTTAATGTAATTTCAGTTAAGGATAAATAGGAAAATACAAAAAAAAAATACAAAATGAGGAATTACAAAAGATAATGGCGGGGGTGTTAGTGGTACATTTAAACGGGCCCAAATTGAATTAGAGCCTAAGAAATAGACAAGAATTAAAGCCGGCTTCAGTTTTAACAAAACTTGGGTCGCTCAAATTTAGCCCATTATTCCCCGAACTTAATCTTTGACCGTAGATCTAATTCAGAATATTATCACAGCCGTTCAATACAAAAGTTATAATTCCTCGTCAGTTCCCCCAAACAAACTCTAGGGTTTCTCTCGTCTGCCAAAAACCTCTCTGTTTTCTTTGGCCCCTGCTTCTTCTTCTCGAGGTAAGCTCGTAGTCCCTAATCTCATTCGTTCCCCCTGTTTGGATACCAAGAAAATGTAAGAAAACAGAATAAAGATCGTTTAATTTCACTTTTATACAGACTTTTAGTTTTTCTTTTTACTGTTTGTTTACCGGCAAAATGTAGGGAAAAAATGTTTAAGATGATGTAATCAGTTTTCTATAACATGGGTTTTATTAGTAGTTCAACATTTGGTTGTATGCAGTTTTGTATGTGGTTCAGTTGATTTTTATTTGTATGAAAAGAGATTCTTTGTTGTGTTTTAGAATTTTTTTCTCAAGTAATTTTGTTCTTGATTTGGGCACTTTACAATTGCTATTAGCTCAGTTTGTATGCTAAGACCTAAAAATGGGACTGTAACAGACCTGTAAAATGGCTATAAGCTTGTATCTATATTAGGGTCCAACGTGGTATCCTACCCCACAGTCTGTGTGCCGTCAGATGGTCATAAAGTTTACAAATTTCTCACCTTGCTCAGGCTGTGGTATACAGTAGGGGTCACAGCCTCTATATTATGTCTGTGAGTTTTACTTGATGCCTTCGAATATTTACTGCACATTGTATTGTTTCTGATTTATTTTCACCTTCCCTGCTGTTAATGAGTCAGTTTGTCCAGATCAGTGAATATGTTTTCTGCACAGAAGAAGATTCACAAAGATAAGGATGTCGAACCTACTGAATTTGAGGAGTCGGTTGCTCAGGTATAAATTGTCCTTTAATACTCTATTCCCTAACTTATTGCAGATTTAAGACTTTAAGGTCTGATATTCTTTGTTTTTTTTTAATTTTTGTTTAAAATAGGCTGTCTTTGATTTGGAAAATACCAATCAAGAGCTTAAAAGTGAGCTGAAGGATCTATACATTAATTCTGCTATGTAAGACTGATCATTTTTTGTGCTAGTTTGGTTAATTCAGTTTGTTTTTTTTTTTCATCCTGTAACTGTTTTCTCTCTCTGTCATACAGGCAAATCGATGTCCCTGGTAACAGGAAAGCTGTTGTTATCCATATTCCATACAGATTAAGGAAGGCCTACCGTAAGATTCATACTAAGCTTGTGAGGGAACTTGAGAAGAAGTTTAGTGGAAAGGTGATTAAAGATTTCTTCGTTCTTTCAAATTTTCCTTTTTTACTTATTCAAGGTCTATCATTTCTCCTGAAAATTGCTGTTATGTGTGTCAAAGTGATTTGTCAATACTTGCTTTTAGCCATGAAGTATCATTTCCTTGATGCATTCTATAGATGCTCAGAAGGGTAAAATTGATATTTTAATTGGCATTGGGAATAAGTGTTGGCTGCTTGTGTGACTAAGCATAATTTCATCTCCATATGAATCGTTTTTTTAGTATTAAGTCAATCGCGCATGTGTGAGAATACCTGATAATAACTACTTATTCTAATTTTCATGATTTAAACCATCATATACCCTATATGTCATGAATTTTTATTATCTAATCTCCTTGATTTTAATTAGATATTTTACATATTGTAGGATGTGATCTTGATTGCTACTAGGAGGATATTAAGACCTCCAAAGAAAGGATCTGCTGTTCAGAGGCCCTTTTTACTTCTGTGCTTGAGGCAATGCTGGAAGTCGTTGTGTTGCCTGCTGAGATTGTTGGGAAGCGCATAAGATACCGACTGGATGGATCTAAGATAATGAAGGTACATCAGCATAACCATCTATATATACCTATTTAAGTTTTAGTGCTCATGAATATATTGATAAAGAAAAGGAGTCTGGGCATGAGTTTGGTAATATCTTGGTTGATTAACTGACCTTGGTGCTTCCTGAAATTCCAAGGTTCTCACTAAAACAAGTGATTATAATTGAAAGATTTTTTTTCCCTTTAATTGCACATACCTCCTAATTTTATATCCTCTGATTGGCAGGTTTTCTTGGATCCGAAGGAACGGAACAATACTGAGTACAAACTGGATACATTTGCTGCTGTTTACAGAAAGCTTTCAGGCAAAGATGTTGTGTTTGATTTCCCAGTAACAGAGGCTTAAACAGATCAAAAGTTCCATGCAACCTTTTTCAAATGTCAACCCACCAACCCACCACCCCCCCCCCCCCCTCCACCCCGCGGGATCCTTGTTATTGGTTTTCTATTTAAAATTTTGATATTTTAGGCATAGCGAGCAGAAACTGTTACCATGGTTTTCATTTGTTTTGTTCTGTTCAATGTTGAATCATGGTTTTATTGAATGTTGGATTTCTACATAATCTAAGAGTATGCTTTATTTGGTGTTTGCTAACTTATCTACCTCCAAAATTCCTTGTAATCCTTGTGATGAACTCTGAACCTATGTGTTGTTAGCCCTTATTTGTTTCCATTATGTTCTTGTAAATCAGCATGATTAAAATAGTGCTTAAGCACTTTGTTGTGATCCCATTTTGTGTATGTTAAGATGTTTTTGGAGCAATTTGACAGTGGCTCTACTGCTGTATGTTGGAATCAAAGATTGTTGTGAGCAAGTAGAATATAATGCTGAATTGGGCATCTCTGTAATGGTCAGCTTCATAAGGATCGTTTTCATTGTGATATTAGTGCAAAGCAAATGAATTGTTTTAAAAGAAGCTTAATTGGTACTGCCACCGTAAGTGCTTTAAGTTTATGAGCATTTGAAATAGAAAGTTATCCCTACAGTTCCCCCCCACCCATCCCCTTGTCAGTGAGAGCGCTCGTTTAGAATCATGTATCTGCAAATTAAGTAAAAATATAGTATAGTAGGCAGGAGTGGGCGGAATGGATTCATTCAACTAAGCTGTAAAACTGTTCCCAAAGGTATGTAGAATCTATTATTAGCATAAACTGCTCCATGAGCACATAATCAATAAATACTTGATGACCATCATTAGTAGGCTCAAGGTAAATGCAGAGTGAATAAGCATCGAGATATCTTATCAGACATGTTTTTGCACTTGTAACCACGGTAACATGATCATTGCTCAGTATCAAAATGCGACCAGTAAGATTAGAACCTAGGTCCTCTAATAAAAAATCTTTTCTCCCAAATCAAGCCGCAGCTCAATTGGCTGACTTAAAAATGAAAAATGAAAATGTCACCTTTACATCAAAGCTCAAAATTGATTACTTTGAACTGGAATGTCTGCAACAAGAGAGTATGGCTATAAAGACTAGAATCGTCATCTCCAAAGAAAAAAGAGATGGCACTCCTTAAGTGTATGAAATTAGCTATAGAGACTAGTATCGTCATCTCCAAAGAAAAATGAGATGGTACTCCTTAAGTGTATGAAATTGCAGATGCGCTATGGCAGGGCTTCTCAGCATTAAATAATTTGCCTGTAATGATGTGACAGGCATTTGAGATTGCATGATCCACATTATCTTCACATAAAGGGTAATCCTTATAAATGCAAACTAAATATGCTAAAACATGCAAACTAAATATGCTAAAACAATCAGACAACATTAAGTGAACTACTGTGAAACCAATTCAGATTCATGGTTAAACTTGATTTGTGTTGGTCATAAATTTGACAATGTTGCTTCACACATGTGTCTGAAGCAATTCAATGAGTTTGAGGGTAATTAATCTAACACAAAAGAAAAACTGAAAAATGCTAGGATCATTTTATTTAAACCACAACCCTTAGTGCTTCATGGACTATTAGGTCAAATATAATACATGATTATACTAATTGAAATTGAGGCATAATGAAAATCATGACTTCAATTACTAGCAGTAGCAGAGCATACCTCAAGACAGTATCACAAGACCAAAGTACATGGCTCCACAGAGAAAGAAGAAAGATATTAATCCCCTGCAGGTAAGAGTTCTTCATTAAGAGTGAAGCAAACAACATTGGATGTACGATTCATTTGAATTTCTTTTGTACTTTACACAACAGAGACAGAATCACCAGGCTGATATCAACCATATTTACTAGAGTAGCAATGCTTACCAAATGATGCCCCATCCAATGCCATTACATGGGCAAGGACACACTTCTGCAAATTTCTCAGCATCACTTGAGTGAACTCTTCAAGATATGAGATCATCATAAATATCTGCGCCGTCATACATGCAGTGAGGGCATCAATAATACAACAGCAAACTCACACGGTGAAAATCAGGTACAAATAATTGTTCTTTCAGAAACCATACCCAGAACTGAAAACAAGCTGTTCATCACACCTGCAGTTATTAAGTTGTGATTCTTCATCGCTCACACATGAAGCATTACAGTAAACTTCACTGAACAGTACGGAAAGAAAAAGAGCAGAATTACATTTACCAATGAACAGAATGATATACCGAAGTATGCGGATATCTGTTGTTTCTTGCAGAACCCATATTACACCAAGAAAAATAACAAACCGTGATGATTCAACATTTAGATGGCAATATCTCAGACTGTGCATATAATAACAAGCCATCATAGAAAGCCAGATTTAGATTGGCTATCAAAACACTTACCTATACAAAGTCCTCGAAGTGTCCACTGTAGAAACAATATAAATCAGATTATAAGAATAAGCAAAGAAATATTTTTGACATATTAGATCTAAAAGAGAAGTGAAAGGACAATAAAAAAACAATAAATTGTTACAAATAATTTATTTCAATCTGTGATACACGGAATGATTTCATAAATATCTGCTTACATTTTTAGCAACCAAGAGTACAACTAGCAGAGCAGCCACAAGACATCCTGCAGCAATTCTTGCAGTAAGAAGAGTTGTGGAAGCAAGAATCAGCAGCATCCCCCAGAAAGATGAACCAAGATCTGGAGTACAATAATGGTGAAGTAGAAGAACCATATTAATTGTAAAAGCTATTGCTCACAAAGAAACAAATGAAGATACCTTAAAATTCTAGGCATAAATATCAAACAGTAAAGATCCACACGTTACTAATATGAACATATTGGATGAAAAAACCAATTACATTCAGACATTTGAAATGTCCATGTCGGACAAAAGCTAGCTGTACCACTAAATAGAAAACTGGTCAAGGGTAAAAGACTCTACATCCAGCTGGCAAGATAAACAAGTATACCCACCACGTGTTTGTGTGGTGCCACCTTCATCAGCATGAACCTGGATCCCTTCCACCTGCACGCTAATGTATATCAGAACCTGATTTGAATCAAATGAACTCAAAATATTCTTAAGGCTGGAGATATTCTGTTTACAATTATGTGTATCTGACTGACTCAACAATCATCCTAGACAGCTGATCAAGCAACTTGAGGCCAAAAGCGGGTACCAAATACAAGTATTATACAACCTATGTTTACACAGAAAATTTAGGAATGGAAAATAGTATCTTTTATCAAATAGAGCAAGTGTCATAGATCCCCAGTCGGGTAGGCCTTTGACTTGTTCCTAGAAAAAAAAAAAATTATAGATTTTGTTTATTTTCTAGCGTAAATTAGTCATATAATTGATTGCGATTTGAAAGAGTTAAGTACATTAACACTACAAATCCAAATTGAGACCTAAATACATTAATGATATAGATGGCGCATTTCATCTTTAAGAATAGAATCTTTACATTATAGAAGGTCTTCGATCTTACCTTCCCGCATGTAAGTTTACAAGCAATAGCATGGCTGGCCTCGTGAAGAAATACTGTCACAAGCTTGAATGGTTTCAGCAGAATTGTCCTCCATAACTGAAAGGATTAAAGCAAGATTCAACCTTAATTCAAAGACAGCATTGAGAGAACACATTTAATAGTCTCATTTATCAAACCAGTAAATGGTTTCAAATTGGAAACTCAAATAATCCAAATCTGGGCAGTGCCCCACAAAGGCTGCCATCAGAATAAGTGATTGCAAAGAACCAAAACAAAAACATTAGCTGTCATCTTATTTGAACTAGATGGGATTGCTTCATTGATAAAATGCAGTCAAGATTTCGATCCAGGGAGCGAACAGAAATGAAAGTAAACGATAATACTTGAGAGAAGTCAAGACATACAGCGAGTATAACAACAGTACAAACAGAGACAGTAACAAGAAACACAACTTGTTCATTGTTGCAGCACTGCTTCAGCTCCCAGTTGGGTCTCATATTCATTCTCTGCTTAATGCTTATCAATCAAATGAAATGGCGTGAACCCACAAAAATGGAAAATCCAATAATCACTGCTGATCTGTCTTCTTCTTCTTCTTCTAGTCCAGTTTGTAGAGTCAAATGGACTCGCTGGCTGGTTGGAGACTAGTAATAAATAGTCTTTTTAAATTAGAAGTGCATTTTTTACGGTTAAGAATCAACGCTTGGTGAAAAAAGAGGTCTATTTGAGCCGATGCAAAAATATTACTTTAAAGACGGAAAACAAACATGTTTGAAAACGATTATACGTGATATTATTACTCACCTAATTGATGACATATCAAGTAAACATTGATGTTCTTGTAATTTATTTATAAATTACATCTACGTTATTAATTAATTCGACAATACTATATTTTTCATTTTTTATCGCCTATTAAATCATTACTCCTCAAATAAATATATGCATTAAGTAAATTTTATTTAAGAGATTTATGAGAATGTCCTAAAAATAGTTTCCCATTTTCACAACCACAAATTCCCCTTTATTAACTCTCCATCACAAATACCTAAACCAAATGCCCTTGGTTCTAAAACACCCAAAGCACAACTCTTTCTTCTTTCACAGACAAAATCTAAATATTGCTTCTCTCTTTCTTCTTAATCTTATTCATTTCGGATCTCAAACCAAAACTTGAGCTTTTCTCTTGAAACATCAAAATCCTTAAGCTACTTAAACCCATATTTCCTTTCTTCAACATTTCCAACTTCATTTCGACACAGTTCGAGGTTTGTTTTGTTAATTTGTATTGTTGATTTGTTTTGTTAAATTTAGTCTATTTATGTTTACTAATCATTTTGTTATTGTCAATATTGAATCAGTCTTAATGGCTTCAATGATAGTTCAGATGTGTTTTGGTGGATCGTGGGAGAGTTTGGGGAATGGTTGCGTGGAATACAAGAATGGAAAAAATACAGTGTTTTTTGTTCGGAAAGATTCAACTTTTGATGAATTCATTGCAAGGGTGTATGAGGTGCTTCAGATAAATTCGGATGAATATTACATTACGGTAAAAACAGTTTTGAAATCAAATTGTCCTACACAACCCGCAGCTTCATTGCCTATCGACATACTCGATAATGAAATGGTGAGGGTTATCAAATACATGAATTCTGATCCTCTAAAATATGGGTTCACTCCTATATTTGTTGCCACATCTCCTAAAATTACCACGCATCTTAGAAGTCAAATAATAAGAGTTTAGGCCACCAGTATGCATAGACTCTCTCAGACGCATGGTCAGTGAAAAAACAAATAAATAAATAAGAGAATACTAAGGGATATACGAATCCAATGCCGTAGTCCTTAAATATTTCATTGTTATTGTATTATTTTAAAGTTATTTAATTTAACTTGTATTATTGTGTTATATGTAATGCAAATTTTAAGAGATGTTAATTATTATTTTTTTTTTCTAATTTCTAATATGAAAAACCTTAAAAACTGTTAAAGTAGAGGATGCCATAGTAATTTGCAAAAATGGGCAAACAATACCATTGTTACTGCTTATTAAAACCGACCAACGCATGGTTTGGGAGCTTTGGTGTTCAACTATCAAGAAATAATTAATAAATGATTTTTTAAAAAATAAAAATAAAATTCTCGAATATTATTAACAGCCCGCTCGTGCTGCAACCATTGTGAATGGGTTATGGCCTATGAGTATGGCAATTGATTAAAACATCCGAAAGGCCGATAAGGACTATGCTATTATTATAACCTCTAATTGTAATACAATAATTTATTTATTTTTTTAAACTGAACATAAATTGAGCATGCGGATCACTTATCATGGTTTTATTGAACGTCAGATTTCTACATAATCTAAGAGTATGCTTTTTTTGGAGTTTGCTAGCTTATCTACCTCCACAATTCCTTGTAATCCTTGTGATGAACTCTGATCCTATGTGTTGTTGTTAGCCCTTATTTGTTTCTGTTATGTTCTCGTAAATCAGCATGATTAAAATAGGGCCTAAGCGCTTTGTTGTGATCCCATTTTGTGTATGTTCAGATGTTTTTGGAGCAATTTGACGGTCTCACAACCATTGTAGGTGGGAAATAAAGATGTTGTGAGCAAGTAGATTATGACGTTGAAGTGGGGAATCTCTGTAACAATCAACTTCTTTCACAAGGATAGTCTTCATTGTGATATTAATGCAAAGCGAGAAGCTTAATTGGAACCGCCACTACAAGCGCGTTTAAGTTTATGAACATTTGAAATAGAAAGTTCTTCAACCATCACCCCCAGAACACACACCTTCAGGGAGAACGCTCGTTAAGAATTAGAATCTTGTATCTGCAATTTTTTTAAGTGAAAATATAGTTTATAAGGCAGGGGCGGACAGGGCGGATTAGAGAGAGCCAATGGGCCGGGCCAGCCGTCAAAGTAAGGTTTAAGTGCGTTCGTGCTTGTGTTGTGTTGATTTTTTTTTTTTTCAGCGTAAGAAAAAAGTCTAATAAGTTTTTTTTTTAATTTTTAAGAGTGCATGTCAAGCTATTAACGTATTGTTTTTTCAAGTTTATGTATCTTTTTAAAGTTTATATGCTTTTATTCAAATTTAATAGAATCGAAAATTTAAAATTCAAGTTCATATTTAATGATAATAAACTAATAATAGTAAGAGAATGTAAATTAATTATTAAGTTTGACCTTATAGTATTAAAATTTTTCAATATTTAACAACATTAATAATAATAAATTTTTATGAAGGGTTAACATAATTGTTAACTTCGACTTATATAAAATAATAAATCATAGTCACAATAATATTAATACATATTTATAAAATCACAATATTTATAATTTTATTCATTAAAATCATGATATCAATTATTTATTTAATAAACTATAAATATAAATTAATTATAGTATTTTTTTTAAAACCAAAAATTAAATGAATTTAAAAGATTCAATCTCAAGTTATTTGTAAAATCATAAAATTTTAAATTTATTTTCATTAAAAAATAAAACGCCATTTTTTTTATCGTCAGTATTCGATAAGTCTTTTTAAAATTTTAAAAGCGTGCATCAAAAACATACTCATGCCGTGCTATACAGATATGTGTTGTGCTCCTGCCGTGCCATGTGCCATTCAGCCCATTGGTCATCTCTCGGGTGGATTCCTTCGACTCTAATATGAAGCTGTAAAAGAGTGCCCAAAGGTATGTAGAATCTATTATCATCGTAAACTGCATCATCAACACACAGTCAATAAATATATCATGACCATTATTAGTAGGCTCAAGGTAAATGCAGAGTGAATAAGCGTCGTGATATCTTATCAGACATGTTTTTATAATTGTAACCATGGTAATATGCTCATTGCTCAGTACCAAAATGCGAGCGGTAAGATTAGAACCTACGTCCTCTCATAAAAAATCCTTTTTCCCAAATCAAGCTGCAGCTAAATTGGCTGACTTAAAAATGAAAAATGAAAATGTCACCTTTACATCAAAGCTCAAAATTGATTACTTTGAACTGGAATGTCTGCAAGAAGAAGAGAGTATAGCTATAGAGACTAGAATTGTTATCTCCAAAGAAAAATGAGATGGCACTCCGCAAGTGTATGAAATTAGATATAGAGACGAGTATCGTCATAAATATCTGCACCATCATACATGCAGTGACTGCATCAATAATGCAACAACAAACACACTTGGTGAAAATCAGATACAATTAATTTTTGTTTCAGAAACCATACCAAGAACTGAAAACAAGCCGTTCATCACACCTGCAGTTATTAAGCTGTGATTCTTCATCGCTCACACATGAAGCATTATGGTAAACGTCACTGAACAGTACGGAAAGAAAAAAGAGCAGAATTACATTTACCAATGAACAGAATGATATACCGAAGTATGCGGATATCTGTTGTTTCTTGCAGAACCCATATTACACCAAGAAAAATAACAAACCCTGTGACTCAACATTTAGATGGCAATATCTCAGACTGTGCATATAATAACAAGCCATCATAGAAAGCCAGATTTAGATTGGCTATCAAAACACTTACCTATACAAAGTCCTCGAAGTGTCCACTGTAGAAACAATATAAATCAGATTATAAGAATAAGCAAAGAAATATTTTTGACATATTAGATCTAAAAGAGAAGTGAAAGGACAATAAAAAAACAATAAATTGTTACGAATAATTTATTTCAATCTGTGATACACGGAATGATTTCATAAATATCTGCTTACATTTTTAGCAACCAAGAGTACAACCAGCAGAGCAACCACAAGACATCCTGCAGCAATTCTTGCAGTAAGAAGAGTTGTGGAAGCAAGAATCAGCAGCATCCCCCAGAAAGATGAACCAAGATCTGGAGTACAATAATGGTGAAATAGAAGAATCATATTAATTCTAAAACTATTGCTCACAAAGAAACAAATGAAGTTGCCTTAAAATTTTATGCATAAATATCAAACTGGGAAGATCCATACCTTACTAATATGAACATATTGGATGAAAAAACCAATTACATTCAGACTTTTGAAGCATCCATGTCGGACAAAAGCTAATTGTACCACTAAATAGAAAACTGGTCAAGAGTAAAAGACTCTACATCCAGCTGGCAGGATAAACCAGTATACGCCACCACGTGTTTGTGTGGTGCCACCTTCATCGGCATGAACCTGGCTCCCTTCCACCTGCATGCTAATGTATATCAGAACCTGATTTGAATTGAACAAACTCAAAATGTTCTTAAGGATGGAGCCATTCTGTTTACAATTATGTGTATCTGACTGACTCCACAAACATGCTTAAAAAAAAAAAAAAATCGTCCTAAATGACTGATCAAGCAACTAGAGGCCAAAAGTGGGTACCAAATACAAGTATTATACAACCCATGTTTACACAGAAAATCTAGGATTAAAGCAAGATTCAACCTCAATTCAAATACAGCACTGAGAGAATACATTTAATAGTCTCATTTACCAAATCAATAAATGGTGTCAAATTGGAAACTAAAATCATCCAAATCTGAGCAGTGCCCCACAAAGACTACAATCAAAATAAGTGATTCCAAAGAACCAAAACAAAAGCGTTAACTATCATCCTGTTAGAACTAGATGAGGTTGCTTCATCGATAAAATGCAGTCAAGATTTCGATCCAGGGGGCGAACAGAAATGAAAGTAAAGGATAATACTTGAAAGAGTCAAGACATACGGGGAGTATAACAGCAGCGCAAACAGAGACAGTAACCAGAAACACAAATTGTTCGTGGTTGCAGCACTGCTTCAGCTCCCAGTTGGGTCTCATATTCATGCTCTGCTTAATGTTTATCAATCAAATGAAATGGAGTGAACCCACAGAAATAGAAAATCCAACAATCACTGCTGATCTGTCTTCTTCTTTTAGTCCAGTTGGTAGATTAAAAGAGCATTTTTAACAATTAAGAATCAACGCTTGGTAAAAAAGAGGTCTATTTAAGCCAGTGCAAAAGCAATACCTTCAAGACAGAAATCAAACTTGTTTGAAAACGATTATACATGATATTATTACTCACCTAATCGATGACATATCAAGTATGCATCAATGTTCTTGTAATTTATTGTAAGGAAAATGGTAAACAGCCAAAAGGACGAGAGAACCGTTTCGTGTTGATAAACTGTTGCTAATTAATTGGTAAGTTTGTCTCTCCCATTATATTCAAATAAAATTTGTTTTTGGCTGTGTTCTATATATTTAAATTGTTAGAATTTTTTTTAATTTAAATTGTTAGAAAGTGATGAATTAAATTCATAAAAATTTTTGGATGCATTTTATATATTTAAATTGTTATTATATTTCTTTTTTACTTTAAATTGAGAGGAGTATTCCATATCGAATTTTGCAGATTAGACATTAATTTATATTCGATCCATGATTTTGTGGATTATAAATTTTTAATCCAATCCAATCAATTCGTTTGCGGATCGAATGCAGATTTGACTAAATTCATATCCAATCCACCATTTTGCAGATTGGTTTGCGGGCTAAAATTTTTTAATTCTATCATATTCACGAACTAACTAAATAAAAAAATTAATATAAAAATGATTTTTCTACCAATCAAATTCAAGATTAAATAATATTTAAATAAATTAATTGCTTAAATAAAGATAGAAAATATATTCAAAATTTTAAAATATAATACACAAAAAAAATTTATTTGTTTAGATCAGTACGTGAAAATTAACTGCTTAGGAAACTACATTTTTTCATTTAATTATTTTTATTTTATATTATTATCGGATAAGATATAATATGATGTTAATGTAACTATATTCTAACTAATTTATTTATTAGTAAGTACTAATGTCATATTTACAAGTTTAATTTTTTATTAATTTTTTTTTGTGGATTCGCAGAGTTTTGCAAATTTACAGAAGTAAATCCATATCAAATCTACCGGCTGTGGATTTTTAAATTTTTAATCCAATCCAATTCAATCTATCAATTTACAGATCGAATTTCTATAGATTAGATGGATTGAGTAGATCGGATTGGATTCTGAACACCCTTATGAATCGATAGAAAATGATAGATTAAATTTCTGAATACCATTTCTACCGTAGTTCTCTCGTCCTTTTGACTATTATTGAAAATAGTATTTAATTTATTAATTAACTAGACAACACTGTGTTTCCCAATTTTTTGTCACTTATTAAATCATGACTCCTCAAATTAATATATGCATTAGGTAAATTTAATTTAAAAAATTTACGAGAATGCCCTAAAATAGTTTCCATTATCACAATCACAAATTCCCTCTCTAAACTCTCTCTATCACAATTCACGAATACCTAAAATATTTTAGGACCAAAATGCCCTTAATTCTAAAACACACAAAGCACAACTCTTTCTTCTTTCACACCCAAAATCCAAGTATTGCTTCTCTCTTTCTCATCTTCTTTATAATATTCATTTCCGATCGCAGGAGCAAAACTTGAACTTTTCTCTTAAACAAATAAATCTTAAGATATTGAAACCCATATTTCGCTTTCTTCCACATTTCCAACTTCATTCGGACATAGTTCCAGTTTGTTTTGTTAATTTGTATTGTTAATTTCTTTTTGTTAAATTTAGTCTATTTTTCGCTTTACTAATCATTTTGATATTGCCAATATTTGCATCTTAATGGCTTCAATGATAGTTCAAATGTGTTTTGATGGATCATGGAGACTTCAGGAGAATGGTTATGGAATATAAGAATGGAAAAATACAGCGTTTTTGTTCGTAGAAGATTCAACTTTCCATGAATTCATTGCGAGTGAGGTGCTTGAGATAGATTTCAATGAATATGACATTAAGGTGAAGACAGCTTTTGAAATCAATTGTCCTACACAACCTACAACGCCATTGCTCATCGACATAATCTTGAATGATGAAATGGTGAGAGTTGTCAAATACATGAATTCGATCCTCAAAGTATGGGTTCACTCTTTTTTTATTACAACCCTATAATTAGAGTTGTGGTGTCTATGCAGACCTCTATGTGTATGCCCATGCCCATGATCATGCTAAGAGATGTATGAATCCGATGCATTTTAAATATTTCATTGTTATTGTACTATTTTAAGGATCCCACTAAGTTACGTTTTAAAGATACAGCCCGTGATTTAACTTGTCAACCAATACAAATATGCCACGTGTAACACTAATGAAATTGTAAATCGAAACGGTCGAGACCGATCGCCAAAAGAGTCAACCAAAAAGTACTTTCTATAGCCGTTGGAAAATGATAAATGATGTCGTTTAAATTAAATTCTATATAATAAATTAAGAAGACGCCTCCCCTCCCCCCATCTCTCTCTCGTGTTGACGCAAGTCTCGACCAAATGCAAATTTTAAAAAGAGAGGGGTAGGCTCGTAAAATCTCGCTAAGCTCACTAGCCTTCCTCCCAATGCAAAGACTCCTTCACCACCGTCGATTACTCCCTCCGCTTGCGGCATGCTTTGTTTTGTCTCCCGTAATCAACTTACCGATGAACGACCCTCTCAACTTCAGCCAAATATTCCATTTGATGCCAACACCTTAAGGAAGCTTTTATGTATTGAATAACATATTCAGTTGAACTATGCAAAAGATTGATTGAAAAGGGGTGCAATTCCCGAGTGAATCATGTTTTCTTATCTTTGTTGAATTTTAAACATTTTATTGAAAACGGGTTTTCCGTGGTTGGTTATGTACTTATGTTTAATGTTCCCTTGGGCGGTTGTACCTTTCCAACTTTAAATAGAGACATTTTACTGTGATTGGTTAAGTGAAAGATCTCCATGAAGCGGTATTGGAGATCGGAGGACTTTGTAGTGGATCTTAGTGAAAGAAATGAATTACAAATATTTGCAATTGTTTGAAAAAAAAAATTAAGAAGACCCAAACGTTAAGCAAGAGGAGTTTCATCTCCTCCAAGACCATCCTCTCAAAATCAGCCACCAATTTTCTACAAGCCATGGTCTTTGCGGATGAACTTGCAAATTTGGTGGCAGAACTTGTTTATAGATTTAATCACAAGAACGAATTCTACGTGGCAATGAATCGTTCTGCTGAGTTTCAACAAATCGATCCTCGCAGGATGTCGCCACTTTACCTCATCTCCATGACCGGTCCTTCCTCGTTGATTTCAAAGTTAAGTTCTTCATTGTTGATTCTACTACTTGAATTTGTAAGAGAAAGGCAAGGATTGTGTAGCATCACTTGAAACAACTTCAAGGTATCGCTTATTACTACTTTCGGATAAATTTAATGTCGTCCGTTAGATTAGATTTAGGCACATTGAATGCTCAAGATTTGCCAAGCCGTATGTTACGCAAAACGTAACTTAGGGGTTGCCCTATTTTAAAGTTATGTACTTTGTACTTGTATTATTATTTTTTTATCATTAAAGGGCTCATAAGAGAGCTAAGGCAACACTAAGCGGGAGTGTGCAACCCCATAAATATCGTTAGTCAATATGCTAAGCATATTTGGAGGAATAGATTGAAAACAATGTAAACCCAAAGAGAAGGAAAACTGAAGCGAAATCACCGCCCATTGGCTTCTCGATAGATATGTTCCATTTTGGTCATCCAATCACGGAGGAGTGCTTGGATTTCTCGAACGAGTAAAATGCTCATTGATCGGAGGATTCGATTGAGATTAACCTCATAACACACATGTCTACTTCCACATATTCATGAACCCATATTGCCAAGCAATAGAAAAGTCCATGAGTCCCAGCTCAACTAAAGTCACCGAGCAAGCACCCAAATTTGCATCAGAGCCTACTTGCCACCACCTCAAGTCAAATTAAACCACTCCCTAATCCCGATTTCTTGGCACCATCTCAGATTTAACTTAACCCAAGGCCAAACAGCAATTCAACGAATCCATCTTTTGATACGGGTTATACCAAAGAAGAAAGGAGCGTGAATTACTTCAGAAATTTCACTTTGATATCCATTGCAATACTATTGCTATCCCAATAATCCTTCGTAAAAATAAAATGATTTCGCCAGAACCAAATCCGCCAAATAGCCACTCCAAACAGCACACGCCAAAAGTTTCCACCTGGAGACTTGTTTGAAACTTGCAAGTTTCTTGACATCCACCCCGCAAGATTAACGTTGAAGAACTCATGATGATTATTGTCCCGAAAAAGACGAATCCATATTGCTCTAGAGTAAGGGCAATCACGAAGCACATGGATCGTGGTTTCCAAAACATACCCGCATCTCTCACAATGTGGTTCAATTGTTAAATGTCGTGCAGCTAACTCTCCTCGCGTCTTCAAACGATTATGCAACACCAACCATATGAAAGTTTTTATACTCTGCGGTCCCTTCCATGACCACGCTAAACGCCAGATCGTATTCCTTTCATGCAAGTAAGGCTGAGCCAAATGATCATATGCTAACTTTACTGTGAACTTTCCATGAGTTGCAAAGAGACTTTATCAGACCATTCACAAGGGGATGCATCAAGAAATGCGACATCAGACATGGGATAAAAGATGGTGAACTTCAGTGCCATCCGCACACAAAGTCAGCCACACACAATTCACAAAGCTCAAGAGGTATTGGTTTCAAAATAAAATCCGCAAGGGGAGACGATGCCGTGGCCCAACAATCCCACCAAAATTTAACTCTCAGTCAATTACCAACATTCCAACGTAATCCCTGCTTTGCATGATCCCAAATTCGACATACAGACTTCCACAAATGAGAGCCATGTCGAGTGGAAGAAATTACGGATATCCGAGAGACATCAGATTTTAGTAGCTTGGGCAATAAAGCTTACGTGTTCTGATCAAGTTCCAAGCAACCTTTAACAATAACGCTTCATTCATAACCTCCAATCTCTTAAATCCTAGCCCACCCGCCAGCTTCGGTTGACATATAGTGTGCCAACTAAGTAAACTCATCTTACGCATTTCGTCATTGCCACTCCACAAGAATCGTCTGCAAACTTGATCAATTTTAGTCTTGATACTAGCCGGTAAATTAGTAGTCTGCATAGCATATATATGGATTGCTTTGAGGACAGATTAGGTGAGAGTAATATGCCCTGCCAAGGACAGTTGGGAGGCAGCCCAACCCGAAAGTCTTTGCTGTATTTTATCCAGAATTCCCTGATAAGTTTGTTTCGAAACCCGACGGTGCAACAGAGGCATGCCTAAGTAATTGCCCAAATCTCAGGATCAGATACCCCACCACGCCTTAATCGGCCAACATAGATATTCTTAGAAAAATAGACTTGAGTCTTGGATGTGTTCACCTTTGCGCCAAAGCTCAAACAAAAATCATCTAAGACCGAATTTATGAGCTTGTGCACCCTGCAAAAAAAAGTAGGTCATCTAAAAAATAAATAAAGGGTACCCATTCGAGCTAAACGAATTGGTTTCATTGTTCTTTGGATTGAGCGATGATTCCATGACTCTCGATACAGAGGACAAAAATATAAGGAGACAATGGATCACCCTGCCGAACACCTCTACTAGGGGCAAAATCCCCCGTTAATTCCCCATTCCATAAAATGTTCATCCTATTCGAAGTAATGCACTCCATTATTAATCGGATTTGAAAACGGCAAAGCTAGCTCCTTTAAAGTCTCATGAATAAAATTCCATTCCAATCTATCATATGCTTTCTCTAAATCAATCTTAATAGCCATGATACCTTTTTTACCCATCTTTCGTCTCATAGAGTGGACAACCTCTTGAGCGATGATGATATTCTCCGTAATATGCCGGCCGGGGACAAAACTAGTCTGGTGAGAGCCAACAAGATCAGGGAGTAAAGCTTTGAGTCTATTCACAATAATCTTGGTTACTGTTTTATAAAATACTGTGCATAAACTTATAGGGCGATACAGCCTGAAGGAAGTGGGACGCTCAGTCTTTGGGATCAGGACTAGGAGAGTTTTACTAACATCTCTGGGGATCCTGTGTGAATTAAAGACTTCCTGTATACCATAACTAAAAGACTCACCAACAATATGCCACTGAGCCTGATAAAACCCGGCAGGATAGCCATCGATTCCAGGAGCTTTGAGCGGACTCATCCGACCGGATTTCTTCCTTCCACCCAAGACAAGACTCGCCAATCGGGTTTGAGAAAAACACCTCGATATGATACGATATGTATCATGTTCAGATTTATATAGTGTAGAGAAAAATGTCACAGCATGGGTTTTAATTTCGTGAGCTTCATAAAGCCAAGTACCTCCATCATCCCTGATCGCAGTGATACGATTACGAGCCCTCCTTGTAATGGTTTTTTGATGAAAGAAAGATGTATTCCGATCCCCATATTTAATCCACTCTCTGCGAGATTTTTGATACCATAATAGCTCCTCTTGAGACAGAACTTCTTCCAACTTCATTTTTAACTTACACTTAGACGACTACTTAGAGGTCAGTTTTCCAAAGCTTTGAACCCCCGCCAAGAATTCTTTTTTTCCTTTTAAAAATATTACCAAAGACTTCCTTATTCCAAGTAACTACCTTACTTGTGAAGTTAGAAGCTGCTTGAGCATAAGGCATATTTCTTTGCCAATTGCCCTGCATAAAATCTCCAAACCGATTATCTGTCATCCAGGCCGCTAAAAATCGGAAAGGCTTTATGTTCCCCATTCCTTTACCATTGCGCTCAAAACGAACCAAAACTGGTCTGTGATCAGATTCAACTCGCGGGAGATTGGTCACCGAATAATTATCAAACTTTAGAATCCAATTCTTATTACTCAGAGCACGATCAAGTCTCTTTGATAGATTCCCACGAGCCCAAGTGAAACGAGGGCCACTGAAAGGCAGATCAACCATTTGATTAGCATGAAACCATGAATTAAAGCTTGGACAAATACCCGTGCCCATTTGAGACCCTCAATGTTTTTCCTCAGCATACAAAATTGAATTAAAATCACCCCCCACCAGCCAAGGGTCATGCATCGATCTCGCAATGCAATTCAACCGATACCATAGCTCTCGACGGCGAATTGAATTGGGGCTCGCATAGACTGCTGTGACCCAAGCTTGAGTAACATTCTGTACACTGATTTTTAAGTGGATAATCTGATTATGATTTAGCGCAACCTCAACGTCAAAAAAATCACGCCATAACACCCAAATACCTCCAAAGAACCCACTAGCCTCCACACGATGAGAGCGGTCAAAACCATTTTTTTTAATAAAATCGTCTGCTTTCTTCCCACTGATTCTTGGCTCGAAAATTGCTACAATTGTAGGATTGTAGTTTTTAATTAAAGCAGCAAAAGTTCGTCTAAAGGCTGGGGACCCCGCCCCTTGGACGTTCCAGAATAAGGTTGAAATTGTCATTAATCAATTATAGATACAGTGGGTGAGCAAGAAAGGTTTACGCATCAAGCTCCACCACTAGTCCATCATGCACTCTAGGAGTCTCCTGTACAACTGTGTCTTCATCATCAGACATGGTATCTTCACCTTCATGTCCAAAAACAGGTTGAGAAACCCCCTTATAATTCACCATTATTTCACCAACCCCTGCACCCTTACCATCAGGAGGCTCCGCTAACTGCTTTGGAAGGATTTGTCATTGCTGTGTTTTCCACTTGGTGGTCCTGCAGCTTTGGTTCTATACTGCATTTGACGATGCCATATGTTTTGTGGGATCAAGAGTTGTCAAATTAAAAGTAAATTCAACGGGTTCACTAGGATTGTGTCTCAAGGGGCTCGGGTTCTATTAGTTTCGGGGAGAGAATTCGTGGTACTGGGGTGTAAAGTTTCATGCATGTTTGGATGTAGTAGGTGCAAAGGGCTTAGGTTTTGGAAATGATTTGCTACTTTTTCCTTTGATAGGCGAGGCTTTAGGATTCGATAGGTTTTCAGTGTATTATTTTTTCGAGTGTTGAAATGATCGGTAATGGATGTGGATGGTTGCTGGGGAGGGATATGTATGGGGTTCTGACCAGCAAGCTCCTCCGCTGTTGGTGCATCCTGGTCGTCAGATAAAACAGCAAAACGAGAATTAGTACTGAAATTCCTTCATTCGATTCCTAATGTTCTCCTTATCCACAACCGTCTAGCTCTCCTTTCGCCCACAATCATCCATGGGCCAAACTCGTCATTGGGTCATTGCCACACCGACATCACTCTTATTGACTGCATTGTTCTCAGAATTTGCCTCATTCATCACATTCGAAGGTTGTCTATTCAAACAAGCCGTGCTATTATGACCATACTTACCACATTTAAAACATATGATCGGTAACCCTTCATACTCAACCTTCTGAATCCTTCCTTCCAAGTTAAATTGAGCCACCAGCGGCTGAGTAAGGGAGATACGAACAGCAACCCTAGCAAATTTGCCCCTTTCCCGCGATTCCGTATGATAATCGATCTTAATGACATTGCCCACGAGTTGTCCAATCTTCCTTAGGGCACGCTTGTCATATAAGTGGAACGCCATTCCAGGCAAACGAACCCAAACAACTGCAGAATCAATCTCTGTAATGGTGCTATCGAAACTAGGACTCCACGGTTGGACTGTTAGATAGTGTCCAAAGATTACCCATGGCCCTCGCTAACGACAAATAGCATCCTCTAGTGAGTTAAGTTTAATTAAAAGTAATTATTTTCAAGGTCGAACTGAAAATTCGGAATCATATGCCACATGACCTTCAAATTGCACAAAAACCTTATAACCTATATTTCTCCCTAACAACTTCACCACTACCGAATTTTGCCAAGGTTTAACTAGTTTCTCATGGATTCGTTGAGAGAATTTAATAGTTGGCATGGTACCATCGTCCCCCACTGTTACATCTCCCGGTTCAAAGTCCCACTCTTCATCCATCTCAAAATCATCCAAACTTCTTTGTTGAGTACGGGGCATGAGGGCATCCTTGAAAGATAACGGTGGTGGATTATCCGCATCTATACCATGGCTGCGAAAGCGAGCCTTTTTGGTAGAACGATCCTCAGGCAGCGGTGGTGGAATCGTTTTCAACAAACTAGGGTTTTCATGGGTTTCAAAGTTTCCAGAGCTTTCCGACATCTTCGATTTTCTTTAGGAGACCTAAAATGAATACTTTGTACTTGTATTATTGTGTAATATGTAATGCAAATTTAGTGAGGTGTTAATTATTATTTTTTATTGCTAATATGAAAAACCTTAAAAACTGTCAAAGTGGAGGCTGCCATAGTAATTTGCAAAAAGGGCAGATAATACCATCGTTATTAAGGCCGACCATCGCCCATTATGGGAGCTTTGGTGTTCAATTACCAAGAAATAACTAATAAATGATTTAAAATAAAATTCTCGAGTATTATGAACAGCCCACTCATGCTGCAACCATTGTGAATGAGTTATGGCGTAGAATATGGCAATTGATTTAAACATCCGAAAGGCCGTAAGGACTATGCAATCATTATTCCTCTAATTGTAATGTAATAATTTTTTTTTTTTTTTAACAGAACATAAATTGAGCATGCGGATCACTTATCGCTGAAGTAAATAACAATTGATTCAATTAGAACTGTCGTTTGTCTTAGTTTTATGTCCACTACACCCCTCTATAGCACAAAGAAACCTAAATCAATAAAATCATAAAACAAATAGAAAGAATTACTTCATTTTATGCTGTACATTAGATAAATATACACTAATTACCCACAAAAATAAATGGAAGTCATCTACCTTCATCAAGAGAAGAATATGAGATTGAGTTTCTAGAATATTCCTCAACAAAACTGTTGCCTCCAGAAATTTTGGTAACACCAGTGTTGGTACTACTACTGGCATTAGTATTAGTATTGGTGGTATTAGTATTAGTATTAGTGAAAGCAGAAATCGTGGTAGTCGTCCAACGTCCTCCACGACCTTGAATTCCTGGCTTACCTGGCTTGGGCAAAGTAAATGAGTCGCCTGAAAGCATGAGATGAACAGAGTTCATGTCAGGCCTTTCTGCAACGCTTTGTTGACAACACAATAAGCCGAGCTGAATGCACATTGCTGCCTCGTCACGATTGCACTTGGCAAGGCTCGGATCCACTAATTCCAATGCCTTCTTGCCTTGAAAGAGAGTCCATGTCTGTAATATGAGCACCAAAAAGAAGTTAAGCATGCTGACTAGTTTGCTTGCTCTCCCTTGTACAAAATTAGGAACAAACAGTACAAGTAGCTCACAGTTACTTGCCCCAACAATCCATGTCGTTAACTATAGTTGTTATTAAAGAGTGTACTAGACTACTATAAAACCGAGAATTAAGAATTTACCATACTTCTTTGTCCTCTAAAACTTGTGTGCAAGAACTTGATCTTATGAACTTAGCACTTTCTATCCAATGTTTTCATCCACACATCCACACAATCAAATCAGCTGAGAGCAGCAAATTCTCAATACAAATGAGGTTAGAAGATTAGAAGAAAACTAGTGAAATATAATATTACAGTTGAATCCAGGCTAAGGTTTCAGTAAATATTATCTGCTTATAGCATGGGAGAAAGATGAGTTGATGACAGCTTGAATGGATAGCTAAAGCACACCAAGCACAGGACAAATTCACAAAAACTCTGTGGCCTCCATAAGTTGTCATCATGGATCAGAGGACTATATATGTATTCATTTAATTTGCTCTGAAATTGTGAAACAAATTGAGAATTCCTAAGTGTCCCCTTTTTCATATTTCCAGATTATGATGATTTAGGCAGTCATCAGGCTTAGATCATTAAACAAAAGCATCAATAATAACATTGCCTTTTGGCTTGCACATTCCACATTCACAAATTGAAAGTTCATATTAAGCGTTATTTTGGGGAATAACAGTATTTGAATTCTTTGGGAATTAACTTACATAGCTCAGAAGGTCTGCTTTTTCTTTGCCAAGACGCCCATCATGGTTCTTTCTTCCACTTACAATTTCTAAGACCAGAACTCCATAGCTGAAAACATCTGTCTTCACTGACAAATATCCATGCAATGCATATTCGGGGGCCATGTAACCACTGCATTGAGCAAATCCTTTTATCAATCGCACTTCTCAAAGAAACAAATCAACCAAGGATCATTTAGAATATCACTTGATTAACAAGACATTAAGGATTGTTTTATGAGAAAAGATCAAATTAGTGAAGAAACCACTCACTGTGTACCAGAAATCCTGAATGTATTAACATGGGTGTCTTCCCCAGGAAATAGTCTTGCCAGGCCGAAATCAGATATCTTTGGATTCAGTTGCTCATCCAGCAAAATATTACTAGCTTTAATGTCTCTGTGAATGATCCTTGCAGGAGCCTCCTCATGAAGGTAAAGAAGACCTCTCGCCACGCCCATAACTATTCTGTATCGTGTTGTCCAATCCAGCGAAGAAGACTTGGTTTTATCTGTAAAATTAAACCTTTCAAATAAATTAGTCCTACTCTCACCAAACAATCTAACCAAAATTTGAAAACCTAATCAGTTAGTAAATAAATACAAGTGCTAAGTTTTGCCCTACGATGCGAAGATTCATTTCATCTCTCTCTTACCAAAGATAAAGTAATCAAGACTCTTGTTTGGCAGATACTCGTAAACAAGCATCTTCTCAGGTCCTTCTGCACAACAACCGAACAATGTGACCAAGTTCTTGTGCTGAATTTTCAACAACAGCTTCACCTCATTAGTAAACTCTCTCAATCCCTGCCTTGAGTCTACAGAAAGCTTCTTCACAGCTATTTCTTGACCATTTGGCATCAACCCCTGTAACAAAAATAAATACATAAATAAATTTGATTACTAGTTTTTACTAATTTAACAAACTAAGCTCAGTTCGGTATTGAGATTGTGGAAAAAAAGAAGAAGCTGCAATTATGAAATAAAAATTGATGGTATGCAGTAAATATAACTTTTAAATAATAATTTTGATAAAAATATTAGAAACATCAGTTTTTAACCAAACAAGTATGAGATCAAATTAACATACCAATCTACAATTGTTGGTGTAATGTTTAGCAAACACTTTAAATCTGCAATTGCTGGTGTAACGTTTACCAAACACTTTAATGCACTTTAATAGTCTAGCATAAAAACACAGCTGTCCAACCGCAATACCAAACAGAGCCTAAAAGGCAAAGAAATTTGTATAATATTCAAACACTACAAGCCTATTGGATTTGCTTAATTACTGTAATTTGGGCTTTAACATAATCTTATTTGTCTTACATAGTTTTAGTTTTTTATCAAACTGTCATTAAAATATAATATATATATAAGAAATCATAAATAAATAAGTAAATAAATAACATAATTATATTATATAAGAAATCATAAATAAATGAGTAAATAAATAACATAATTATAATCATTAATTTAACATTAAACTAACCAAAAAGTTAATAAAATTAAAATTTTTTAAAAGAAGAAATTGTGGTATAAGCGTACCCTGTAAACGGGACCAAACCCGCCGTGGCCGAGCTGATTCAAGTCGGAGAAAAAGTTGGTGGCGACTTGGAGAGTGCGGAGGTCGAAGAAGAGGTTCCAGGAGTCGGCGCCGGAGCCATCGTCATCTTCAGCTGATTCGCCGGCGGCTCTTCCCCCTCTGAGGCTCTTCTTCAAGCAGGGAAAAAGATTGGAAATAAAGTGCTTCAAGTTCATTTCATCGACTGACAGATTATGATTATGATTATGATGATGTTGGTGATTTTGATCATCCAAAATCGGATGGCGGAGAATGTGAGAGAGGTGACGCAGCATGAAGAGTTGTTTATTGAAGAAGAAAACGTACAATTGGCATTTGACAAGGGATGTTGAAGGTGGTTGATTTAACTTTGGTTTTGAGTCAGTCAACGGAGCAGTCTTGTACTTTACCCAGCTGGATTTTGATGTATTATTATTTTTATTCATTTTTTAAAATAATTATAATATTTTAAGTTTAACATGAAAACCATTGACCTTTTAAAACAGAATAATTAATACTGCCCACAAATATACGTTCTCGAAATGGAAATCGGAATTGAGGAATCCAAATAAAAAACTTATTTATTTATTAAGTTGAAGCTGGGAATAGGAATGAGATGCATGAGTCTTATACAAAATGAGGAGTGATTACCAGATTTGTGATTCCAGTGGGGGAGAGGTTAGGAAAGCGAACCCTAATCTCCCAAAGACAAATCTATCCCCCATTAAATTTGGGAAATTTATGAAAATAACCATAAAATTTTTACTATTTTCACAATTAACCCTCTCAACTTTTTTCTATCAATATTAGCCAAACACACGCTTCTCTCCCCAAATTACCCTTCTTTACAAACCAAAAGCAACTTCATTTCTCCCCTTTCGTTAAACCAAATGCAGCTTTCCACTCTTGAATCATCAACCAACGGTGACGGCAAAATGCAACGATAAAACAAACTGATAATAATCTATCCGGATCCAACACTAATCTAAGATCACATAAAGATGAGTTATTTTCAACTTGCCGAGATTTTCAAATGAAGTCATGAATCTCAAGAACAGTACTGTCGCACCAAGCTTCCTTAATGGTGTCAGACGAGGACCAAACAAGCTCATCATACCCATAATCAGATCCTGCATCAGTAACTTAACAAATGAGTTTTGCCCTTATTTTCTCCTTTCCTCTCAGGTTCTTCATTTTAGAGATGGGAGAAAGAGATTGTTATAGGCTATTTTTAAGTTTTTAAAATGTAATTTTATTTTATTTTATTCAATATTATTTACTTTTTTATTTATAATTTATTTATAAATTTATGTGTTTTGACTGGTGATTTGTTAAAATATAATTTTATTTTATTTAGTATTATTTAAATTTTTAAAAGAATAAATATAACAATAAGCCTATGACTAGATAATATTAAATAATATTTTTAACAAAATAAAAATATTAAAAATTTATTCTTTTAAATAAAATAGATAATATTAAAAAATAATATTTATTTTTTAGGACTCACAATTTCTTATTCTATTTTATTTAATATTATTTAATTTTGAAAAATAAATATAATAATAAGCTATGACTAAATAATATAAAATAAAATAAAATAAAAATTATTAAAAATAATATTGATTTTTTGAGACTCATTACTGATTATTTCATTTTATTTAACATTATTTAGTTTCATGAAAGAATAAATATTATAATAAGCCTATGGCTATATAACGTTAAATAAAATCAAATAAATAATATTAAAAAATATTTATTTTTAATAAAATAAATAATATTACAAATTTATCTTTTTGAATAAAATAAATAATATTAATTGAAAATGATTTTTTAAAGACTTACAACTGATTATTATTTTATTTAATATTATTTAGTTTTTTAAAGAATAAATATAATAATAAGTCTATAACTAAATAACATTAAATAAAAAAAATAATTACTATAAATAATATTAAATAAAACAAAAATAATTAATATTAAAAATTATATTTAATTTTTAATGCTCACTACTGATTATTTTTTTATTTAAAATTTTTTAGTTTTTTGAAAGATTAAATACAACAATAAGCCTGTAACTAAATAATATTAAATGAAATGAGAATAAATAATGTTAAATAATATTTTTTAATAAATAAATTATATTAAAAATTAATTTTTAAATAAAATTTATAATATTAAAATAAAATTTATGTTTTAAGACTCACTCTAGTAATTAAACAACATAAAATTTTAAATAATTTGGACTTATGTGCTAAAAGTTTTAATTCTTTAGCATTTTTACATTTTGATAAATATCAGGGAATATAATGCTAATATTCAAATAAACGAATCTCTACCCTTAAATCTACCTTTTCATTGAATCCAATAGTCAAGAATTGAAACCACAAGAAAATAAAATCAGGTGGTATCTTGCAATTGTTGCAAGGTAGTTGAGTCCTTATTATTAATGATGTAATTATGACGAAGATGAAATTGAATTAAGATGTTGATGAAGAAGAAGAAACGAAATTGATGGGAGGAAGAAAAAGATGAAACAGAAGAGAGAATAATAATAATGCTTATTATTATTATTATTAACAATAATAATCATAATCACATAATGATAATTTTCTTAATAATAATAATCATAATTATATAATAAATAATAAAATAATATTAAAAATAAACTAAGGGTATTTTTATAATTTAAAACAATTCATTATAATTTTAAGATAAAGTAGAGAGATGAGTGACAATATAGTTTATTATGATTTGATTCCTACAACTAAAATAAATAATTTATTCTAATTTTTATTTCTTATTCTAATTACTGATTAGTAAATATATGTATATTGCTTTCTATTATTGTAGTTTATATATATATAAAATTCATTATCGTTAAATTACCCATTAGTAGAAAATTGAATCAGTGAGCGGCAGTTAATGTGTGCAGCGTTTAATCGCTGTTTAATAATACCCACAGCTCCCTCAATAAAAATTGGACACATCGATGGACCGTAAACCTAATCAAAACTTCTCCATTACTAATAAATCCATCTTTTTGACTGACCAATATTTTAGTGTCACGTTTTTGGGATAGTAGTCATCCGTATCAAGAATTTTCTCAAGACGCGCAAAGTCTCATAAAAAGCCAAGAAACCGAAGCAGTCCTAGTTGTGCCTTATGTTGTGGTATTTAATTGAGTTAATTAAGAGATTTGAAAAGTTGTGTTCCATATTAAATAATGAATCGCGACAGAAGTTTCACCTCGAGCTATGACCATTCAAATTCAATGATATTATATGACAACCGTTGATCGGTATTAACGTTGTTTAAGCAATTTAAATACGAAACTCCTAGTACAAAACCTGAATTAATTTTGGTTGACATTTTGGGTCGTAGGTTTTGAATTTAGATTCTCCCGCTAACCTAAACAATAAATAGATTATGACTTTTTTTATGGCCAAAAATCCCTCCAGTCGACTTAATTATTCATCGCCATACGTCCTGTAAGGCTGTGGACATATATTTCTTGTAGGCTTTTCATAAGTCTTGAACTTAATTTCGGAAACGAACAGCTTCTCAACTCATCACTACGTAATTATACGACTTGGTCCATGCAATGCCGGCTTTAGAGTGTTTGTGCCGGCGAAATTTTTTTTCATGAGGTCTCTATTTATTTTGTAATTTCAATACTTAAAGAAATAAAAAAAAAAGTGTCAAAATTTATTTTATTTTTAATTCTTGAATTTTAAAAATAAAATCTAAAAAAAAGTTAAGAAGATTTTTTTATTCCATTAAAACTATTATAAAATAAAAAATCAAATAAATAAGAATAATGTCAATTTCAAATAGGATATTTAGAATGATACGATATAAAAAGTTGAGATGATGAATTAATGATCAGATAATAAAACGAACTTGATTTCTATAAACTGATTTTTTTTTTTAAATGAACCAATAAATATAATAATTTTCTTTGTAGAGAAGAGAGGAAGAAATTTTTTCATCTACTGATTTCTGAGATTACAAAGTTTTTAATAGAAATTAAAAGAAATACTAAAAGTCAAATATTCTAACATTAAATAATTAATTTTTTTGAGGAAATTGAAAAGATAACTAATTTAAATTTTTTTTGGAAAGACTAATAATGAATGAATTAATGATTAAATAATATTATTAGTTATACCTATTTAACATTTATGTTATCAAATATACTTTTTTCATAAAAAATAATTCTTAATTGTAGGATAATTAATAATTAGAGAGATATTAATAAGTTTTTTTATTTCTTAAAATATGTAATTTAAAAAAATAAAAATTATTAAAAAATTAAAAAAAATGAGACCTTTACAGAATATAAAATCTTAAACAATCGTCTTATTCACCTATTATTAAAGCCACCTGGAGTCCATGCTTATTGTACCATGAAATATCTATCTTGATATGAGACATCAAATTTGTAAAATATTTAAGCTCTTTAAATTAGGCTTTGTAAAGTCATATGGGAGTGGGAAAGTGTGCATCCGTGTACTAATTTACTAGGTCCTCCTCGGTTTGTGGCTTCTTCTTTTTTTAACATGTTTTTCGTTTCTTTATGTTTATAAAAGAAGAATGACATACTTCAGACAAACTTATTTTCAGATAAACCGATGCATTAATTCATTCAATTAAATATCACTTACCACATAATTTAATTTTATTATTTTATATTTTCATTCAACTAATTAACGCCATCATAAAATAAAGATGCCATGTCATTACTCTTATAAAAATAACATTTCGTTTTCAAAAAATACAAAACGCGTAAAAACATCTTTGATTGTGTTACTGATTGTTTTATGATCTGTGGCGTTCGTGTATTGACCGTTCAGAAAGAAAACAGTAAAGTATGGTCAAACGGGACCGACCGGGCCCACTAAACCTTGTCGTACTTAGAGATGAAAAATGGGCGATGAACGGAACAACACTAATATTGACTGTCTAAAAAGTTTTAAATTAGTCAATGGACCATTAACCAAGCGGTGAATCTTTACTTTTACACTTAAGAATGATCGTAAGAGTAAGGGTTTGAGTTCTCATAAATTTAAAACTCTTTTAATTAAGTATTATTTATAGTTGTAAGTATTTTTTTTTTTTGTGAAATACGAGTAGTATAGAGATATCTCTCATTTATAAAAATTATTTGACTAAGAATTTATTTATAAGTTTTACTGTCTTGTGAAATACGAATAAAACAGAGACATTACTCGTCTGTAAAAATTATTTGACTGTATATGTACTTCATAAATTTAATGTAATAATATAAGTCTCAATTATATATATCTGATTGTAAATATCAGTGTAATATCTGCTATAATAACATATATAAATATCTGTGTAATATACTAATTTAATGTGTAATCAATATTAAAAAAGTTTTAAATTAATATTATTAATTAATATATGCATGTATGACATATATAATTAAATTTAATATAATTTTTTAAAATAAATATATATGTTATAATAAATTTTATTTTAATAGTAGATTTTAGAATACATTAAAAATAATATAACTACTTCATACATATATTGTATATACAATTAAATTTAATATAATCACTATTTATAATAATTTTTTAAAATAAATACATATATTATAATATTATTTACTTATTACAAGATTAAAATGATACTTTGAATGTGGTCTAAAATTTCTGTTCTTGGTGACTACTTGTTTGAATTGCAATGAACTCTGCCGACAAGACCTTATCACTTTTGACCATTTAATGATGACAGAAATTAAAATGGAGCCGCCGAACGCGTTAACTGGAAAGAAAATTGAAAGTGGTAATTCAACTCATCATTTTTAATCTGGGTCCATTCATGCTATATTCACGCCGCTAAAAAATCATTCCTAATTTGCTTATCTTTTGTTTGATTATTAAACTGTAAAATGTAATCTGCTTTACGTTAAAAAATTTATTATTCTTTTTTTACTTTACACGATAAAAATAAGAATTGATTTTTTTAAGATTTTATAAAAAATAAAAAAGTTTATTAAAGAATACAAATAAAAGAAGAAGATAAAAAATAAAATAGAATATATTATAGAGTGATTTTATTCATTCCAATTACAAAAAAAAAAAGATCTTTTATACATAATCACTCCAAATTAATGAAAAATTTCATAATCTAAATTTGGATATTCATTAAATATATTAAAATACATAATTGTTAATAACAATCAAATTAATTAAGAAGATAAAAAGTCAAATCTAAAAATTCTATTTATTGATAATAGAGAATATACAAAGAAGATCACCTGATATAGATTGAAGTAATATTTAATCCCATATTTATCTACTCATTCATTGAATTTTGTTTCAACGGTTAAAATCAATTTTAATTATTTATCATTGCTTTATTATTTTAATTATTTTTAAAAGTTTGAATATGGAGTTAGAGTCTTAGAGACTTTGCCCACAAAGCACCAGCTCCTAATGTATTTTAGGAGTTTAATTTCCTTCCTTAATTTAAATGAAAACAATTTTTTTCCTTTCAAAATGTAAGTGAAGTAGACGTCTCTCAAGTATTAGAGGGGATAAAAATTTGGATGAACTTCATAAAAATTGATATAAACTAATTCCAATAATAAATTATTAGAATATCAATCAGAATATCACGAATACTCTTCAACAATAGTCTAAAAAATAAAAAGGTGACAAGAAACTTAAAGTACATTCACGGCTGTTCAAACTATGCCCCATAGTGTAGTTCAAATTTAGGATTGCAATATATCCCCCCAAACAATCACTTATTTATTTATTATTACATTGTTCTCTTAAAATGTCAAAAAGGTGGGCGGTGGGGCACTGAGGCAAAGCAAAAAAAGGAAAAAGAAAAGGAAGAAGAAAGAAAGAAGAAGAGGAAGAAGAAAGAGATGCCGCACCACTCAGGTTAAAGAAATAAAATAATAAAATAATAATATTAAAATAAAAAGATGAATATTATCCATTTGATGGCTATAAATAAAGGGTTCTCCCCCTCATTTGAATCATCCAATTTTCTTTAGTTTTTTCTTCTTCATTTAAGAGAGTAGTGATTTGAGAGTTTGAGTGTATTGAAGTTTTGAATAGTGAGCTAAAATATTACAATACTTATAACTTCTTTTTCCACTAGTAAATATTTTCTTTTCTTTTACGTAAAAGCAGAACCACGTAATTTCTTGTGTCCTTGTGTGATTTTGTGTTTCAATATTTCTCAATTTTCACTTTAGTTGCGTGTCTGCTTCACTCATTAATTTTCCATCAGTGGTATCAGAGATATTGATTGTATTTTTAGAGTCGGGAGTACTGTTTACGTATACGATACTGTTCATATATACGAAACTGTTAACGAGAAACGATGGGATTGATCCAAGAATTTTGTGGTGTAAAGCAGGGAATAGTGGTGTGAGTGGAGTAATTGTGTGGTTTTGTACGTATCCAGGAAAGTTCTGTCACAAAGACGATAAAAGCCTAAGGAGTTTGTATTTTAAGTGGGACCGTTATGACCCCTCTAGTCTTTACTGAGAACTTTCCTAGTGTGCATTCTCACACATACTCACAACTATTCAAGGTGGTACACTAGTTTGTGTGTGATATTTATCAACAAAATGATGGCAAAGTATGAAATTGAGAAGTTCAACGGGAATAATTTCTCGTTGTGGAAAATGAAGATGTGGGCAATTTTGAGGAAAAATAATTTCTTAGAAGCAATTGGGGAAAGGCCTACAGAAATCACTGATGACAAGTGGAATAAGATGGACGGCAACGCAATTACTGATCTACATTTGGCACTTGCATATGGGTTATTATCCAGTGTGGCGGACAAAAAGACAGTAAAGAAAATATGAGATACTCTTACAAAATTGTACGAGACTAAGTCGTTGCACAACAAGATTTTCTTAAAAATGAGACTCTATACTCATTGAATTGTGGAATCTACATCGGTGACCGACCACATCAAGATTTCACAACTCACAACGTTGGGTCATAAAATAAAGGAAAATAAACGTTCAGAGTTTCTACTTCAAAGCCTACCAGATTCGTATGATCAACTCATCATCAACTTGACGAACAACAATCCAGCAGACAATCTAGTTTTCGATGATATTACAGCTTCCTTATTAAATGAAAAGAGTAGGCAAAAAAGTCAGGAAGACAGACAAGTAAGTTCACAACAAGCAAAGGCACAACGATGACAAGAAGGAGATCAACGAAACATGAGCCCAATGGGAGTCACAATCATGGTATATCAAAATCCAGAAGTAAGAAGAATGTTAAATGTTACAACTGTGGCAAGAAATGACATGTCAAGAAAGAGTGTTAGAACAATCAGAAAAGAAGAGATGGCAAAGAACTTGAGTCATCAAATGCTCAGGGGTGTGTAGCAAGTACCTCGAATGATGGCGTAATTCTCTACAGTGAGGCAACAACTGTTTCAGAAGGAAAAAAACGACTATCTAAGGTTTGACTTATAGATTTAAGAGCTACTTGGCACATGACCTCCCAGAGATAATGATTCTACACATATGAACCTATCTCAGGAGGATCTGTATATATGGGAGATGATCATGCATTGGAGATCGATGGCATTAGTACTATTAAAATAAAAATGTTTGATCGTACAATAATTAAATAAATTTTTAATTCTTAAACATGCGCCGAGGTATTGGTATAAGAGATTTGATTCCTTCATCATGAGCCTTGGATACAACAGTCTCAGTTCAGACCATTGTGCATATAACAAGAGGTTTGAAGATAATGATTTTATCATTTTGTTGTTGTACGTGGATGACATGTTGGTAGCAAGCCCCAACAAAGATCGAATCTAAGAATTAAAGATACAATTGGCTAGGGAGTTTGAAATGAAGGACTTGAGACTAGTAAACAAGATTGTAGGGATGTAAATTCACCAAGATAGAAATAATAGGAAGATTTGGCTTTCTTAGAAGAAATACTTGAAGATGGGTGAAGCAGACACAGAGCTAAAGTAAAATTGAGAAATATTGAGACACAGAATCACACAAGGACACCAGAAATTACGTGGTTTGGCTTTTAGATTACGTTCACGGGTGAAAACATGAGGAAAATATTTGCTAGTGAAAAATGAGTTACAAGTATTGTTGTATTTTAACTCACTACCAAAACTGCAATACACCCAAACCACTTCATGTTAATTTCAAATTATCCTTAAGTATGTGTCCTATCAATGAAGCAAAGAGGAACAAAATGTCTCGAGTACCATATGCATCAATAATGGGAAGTTTGATGTTCGTTATGATATGTACTAGACCAGACATTGTACAAGCAGTGGGAGCAGTCAGTCGATACATGGCGGATCCTGGTGTAGAGCATTAAATAGCTGTAAAGAGGATTCTAAGATATATTAGAGGAACCTCAAATGTTGCATTATGTTATGGAGGATCAGAGTTTACTGTTAGGGGCTGTGTGGATTCAGATTTTGCAAGAGACCTTGATAAAAGAAAATTCACTATTGATTATGTATTTACACTTGCAGGAGGAACTGTAAGTTGGGTTTCAAAACTGCAGACTGTTGTGTCCTTATCTACAATAGAAGCAGAATACATTGTCGCTACACAAGTTTGTAAGGAAGCTATTTGGATACAAAGGTTATTGGAGGAGTTTGAGCACAAACAACAAAAAATTTATGTGTTTTGTGACAATCAGGGTGTCTTGCATATTGTAAGGAATCTAATTTTTCATTCCAAGACAAAGCACACAAGGATTCAGTATCACTTTGTTCGAGAAATAATGGAAGACGAAGGTGTGGATTTGGAGAAAATACCAAAGGCTGTTTTAAAGCCAATAAATACTTATAAGTTTATTTAGAGTAGATCCTTTTGCGGCCTAGCAGAAACGTAAGCAACATGACTATGATGAAGCAGAAAGGATGGTGTGGAGATTAATTGATTCCCAATCCAATCTCCAAGTGGGAGAATGTCAGTGCCCCACCGAAAAGGCAAAGCAAAAAAGGAAAAAGAAAAGGAAGAAGGAAGAAAGAAAAAAAGAAAGAAAGAAAGAAGAAGAAAGAGATGCCGCACCGCTTAGGGTAAAGAAATCAAATAATAAAATAATAAAAATATTAAAATAAAAAGATAAATATTAGCCGATGGCTATAAATAGAGGGTTCTTCCCCTCATTTGAATCATCCAATTTTCTTTAGTTTTTTCTTCTTTATTTAAGAGAGTAGTGATTTGAGAGTTTGGGTGTATTATGGTTTTGGGTAGTGAGTTAAAATACTACAATACTTGTAACTCCTTTTTCATTAGTAAATATTTTTCTTATATCTTTGCCTGTGGACGTAGGTTAAAAGCCGAACCATATAATTTTTAATGTCTCTATGTCTCAATATTTTTCAATTTCACTTTAGGTGCGTGTCTGCTTCACCCATCAATTTCTCAACAGAAAATAATCTTATAAGATGTTTAGTAAATTCGGTTGTGAGACAATTAATGTCACTCTTAAAATAACTTGTTCTACGTGTTTTGTTAATTAAGCTTAAAAGTATAATGTTTATGTACGTCAATAAAATATTAGAGTTTTTATTTCATAATTTAAGTTTGTTTAGTTTGGCGAAATAAATCACCTGGATCTTTTTTTTTTTTTAATTTCATCCAATCACAGTTATCTCAAAAGACTATATGATCGAATCTGAAACAAAGAAGATTGCGATGATTATTTTGTTATGCATGGTGTGATTATACTTCTCCTTTTATTGAATTTATCCAAAGATTAAGATGCTATAAATTGCTATTAAAACTTTAAGCGGTTAAGCGACGGTGCGGTGCCGTGGATGGTTAAACTATTGAATTTACAATAGTTCACAAAACTTTTCCTTCATTTTCTCCGAAAAAAAATTCAGAGATTTTTCCGTGAAAATGCAAACCAAACTATCTACATTTCAACTTCTCCGGAAAACGTCAACCCTAGAAATTGAGTGAGTGTGGAAACCAAAAGTTAGCAACGAAAGTGAGAAGGCGCTGGTCCAAGCTGTGGGGAAAAAGCTAGAGAATTCATGCAACGCTTATAGGATTATTGTTAAGAACTCTAACAGGGTTAAAGTAGATGATCAAGCCAGAAATGAGGAGCCAAAGATAGTAAACTCAAATGCTTCTCATGTCTAAATATTAAGGGATTTATTAGGTTATAATATTGTATCAACTGTTGTTGTGTGAGCATGAAACTGAGGAATTAATGATAAATTTTGGTAGTGTGAATTATATATCAAGTTCTATTATATTGTGGCATGTTGTTAGATTTTGAGTTAATTAAATTGTTTCCACAATATATATTGTTAAAGGAATGGAGTTGAAGCACAAAATTTTAAATTGTTATTATAGTCCTATGAATCAACCATTCTGATATTTCCGTTTTCTTTTTCATAATTTTCCAGTAACATTAGGCTCAATCTAAGTCCATATTTTGTGGATGTATGTCGATGAAAATTTAACTTCACTATGTCTTGATGGAAATTTCTTCGTAGAATTTGAGGACGATAAGGGTGAGGTGAAATTTTTGAATGCTTAGATACTGACATTGATACATAAACAGGCGTTTAGTGTGTAGTAAACATCAAACAAAACAATGCACAAAGAATTTGGTAAACTATATTTCATTCATGCAACATGACATCTTAATTATTTATACATGCGAATTGTAAAACTAGCCTAATCCCTTGTTACACAATTACCCCATACTACAAAAGTTTAAATTTGTAGTATTTTGCAGCAAAGTTGATTTGTAATTTGTGTCAACTATCTACCAAAATTTTAACTGTTATTCATAATGAATGAATGACGTGACAAAGGTAATTTAGACAATTAAGATGTTAAATATTGAGAGATTATCAGTCATCCACGTTAAAATTTATTCAGTTATAAAAAAATACTATGAAAGTTTGAATTTATTTAATTTTTCACCCTAAGTTTGCAATTTGTATCAATCGTCCACTAAAATATTAACTTTCATTTATATTTAATGGCGTCATAAGGGTAATCTAGACGTTTAATATGATAGAAAAAGGAAAAAAAATTATTTTTTATAACTAATATTCAGTTAAATATAATAAACACTCTAATTTCTTCCTTACTTAAAAGTATCTAATTATTTTCTTAATTAACCTTCACAAATTTTTATAATCAAACTCAATCCACAAATTACCCTAAACCATAATTTATGGACACCAAATCACTCCAATCCTTAAATTTGATTTCATAAACACCCAATCAAATCCAACTTGCTGTTTCATGGCCACCATTGTCGCTGACCATGACTGTCGCTATTGCTTTACTTAGCCTCATGGATAACTACAACTACCACAAGATTCCTCATTGCAGATCTTTATAGCCCAATGCATGTTTTTGTCAATTATCATAGATGGTTGAAGGATTTAGCGATGAAGGATATTGGTTATAAAGGATTTGATACATATCTCTATTGATTTTGTGACCCATAAAAATTTATATAGAGAGAATATAAGAAAGAAGAAAGTGAAATTTATTTATTTTTGCTTTTGGTTTTATGTGCTTGAGAAGGATTTGATACAAATTATTGATTAGAGATAAAAATCGTTGGCCGATTTTGTTTTGAAAGAAAGAGATTTCATATTTATTTATATTTTTTAAAATTTATTTTATTAATTTATGGTGCAAAGTAAAAAAAATGTCCTTGAATTCAAGGGTAAAATGGTTGTTTTACTTATATTATGTAAAATATTCTAAAAGTGTTAACGTTTTGGTGGATATGTGACACCAATTACAAACTTAGGCTAAAAAATTGAATAAATTCAAACTTCTATAAAATCTTTTTACAAGAGAATAAACTTGAGATAGATGACATAATTGCTCTTAAATTGAAGGGTAAAATGGCTATTTTAGTGGATTTTATTAAATATTCTAACCATATTAACATTTTGATGGATAGGTACTAGTTACAAAATTAAGGTAGAAAATTAAAAATATTTTTGAAAAGAGGATAAACTTAAGTTGGCTTTCCCACGAAATGGTACATTTTAATTCTAAATCTATATCGCATTGCATGTACTCGATAATTAATTTTAGATTTACTTTTTTACATGTAATCAATAATGGAATTTTACGTCCTAATTTGAGTAAAAAGACAAAAGAAATTAAGGAGCTGCGGAACAAGTAGGTGGTCGATGCTAAATTGAATGCAACTGACCTACAAATGATTTTGAAGTAATGTTATTTAGTTGGTCACATAAGTTTGAATTTTAATAAAGAATTAAAAAAATAGAATAGGACTTTATTTATCATTCTATTTTTTTTTAAGTAGAATTTTTTTCTTAAAAAAGTTCAACTTCAATGTAATCTAAATGGATGTACTTGATGTTTTACTAAACACGATGGGGCTCCTGAAAATTAGAATTTCCATGTTAAGAGAGGTTTTCATACTATGATCTATAAATTACAAAAATAAGTTTTATTGATTTCGTTAAACACATAGGCTGCACAAGCCCCTCTAAATCGTTCAAGGGCCCGGCCCAATAGTTTCCTCACAAACCATACTCTCGTCACAAATTGCTTTTGGACTTGCATGGCACAACTTTGAAATTTGCAAGCTAATTACTCCAATTTCCCAAAACATTTTACAAAATCCTTTTGCATCAAAACTTGGTATAAAGGAGAACAGATTTTCTTGAAACTAATAACTCTTGGAGAGAATTTGTCCACGAAAAGTCTAGTATCAAAGATTCCAGGCATGAGGTGAGCCTTCTATAAGTGGACAAGGCAACTCCTCCTATGAAAAACAGAGTATTATTTATTTATTTATTTTTTTTTTGCAATACTCTCATCATCAATTTATTTATGCCATAACTTGTTGTAAGTATCTTTCCACAAAAACCAACAGATATATGTGGAGATCAGAAAAGGAGGTTCGTGACTTGAGACTGAAGGTAGTGAAGAAGCAGCATATGAGAAGGATCCTTTGCAAATGGTTCTTGAGAGTGCCAAAAGCAGTAACTTCAATCAAAAGGCAACTGACGAATCATTTTGTTCTTCTATTATTGAAACTACAATATCTCCACCGCCAAACTATCTCATTTGTAGCTCAATTTGTTTAGAAAATAAATTTATAATACTAAATTCGACTTACTTGAAAACAATTTTTTTCCTTCAAAAAAATTAAGCAAAGAAAAAAAATAACTTTTGTAATTGAAAATTTGGTGTGGTTTCATATCATTTTCACAAAGTTGACAAACAATGAAATCAATAAGATTTTTTTTTTTTTAATTTTCTCCAAATGCCACTTACCCAAATAATTAGAGGTGGGTTCGGGTATACTAAGTCAGTATTTTAAGATGGTGTACCTGAGACCTGACCACTGAAGCTCAACATCACAGTGGCTTCTCTTCACCTCAACAATCATCAAGCAACAAGTTAGTATGGTTTGCTTTTAAATTGATTTGTGTTAGGGTCTGATATGATTTTTAGACTGATTTAGGTTAGGGTTTGATTTGAATTGAATTGTTGAATTAGGTGAGATTTAAACTATTGAATTTGTTTAGATCTGAATTGTTAGTTTGAATTATTAAGTCCAATAAATATTCATGGCTGACTATTACAAGAAGAAGATGACTATTGCTAGAATAGAGTCAGTTACTTTTTTTACTCTTTTATTTTCAATTTTTGCCTTTTATCAATTGTCTCTTCCTTTTTACCTTCAAAATTTAATAATTTTTTTTTTTGTTTCTGATACTGTGTCTGTAAAAGCTTAAAATTTATAAAAAAAAAAAAAAGAATTTGGTCTGGTAATGGTATATTTTGGAAGTTGCATATATTAAATACCACAAAATTTGTTTTTGCTTGTTCATGTTCTGTATCCGAGAAATCTGATACCTGAAAAAGAAGTACAAGAATTAAAATTATAGGATAAAGGATGGAATTTTAATAATTTTTGTTTGTATTTTGTTTGTCATTCAAAATGAATAATATAGTATTTAACATTATCCATGCACATTTTCCATGGTGGTTTTGAATTTTGATCTGGCTTAGGATATTCCATGCTCACCGGTTAAATTGAAAATGCTGGGTTATTCTGAAACTGTTTTTTATATGCAAATAGAAATATAGTTTATAGCTTGATGATGCATAAGCATCCTTTTGTTGTTTTAAAAACTGTTAGCATTATGTTATAATTAGGCTCCTTTTCAGGTATGTCTTGCCCTTTCATTCTTCATCTTTCTTATTGTTAATAAGGTGGCGGGCATTGAAGAAGAGTTTTGGTAATTTTGTTTGTAACTGCTCGAAAAAATAGAGCAAGAGAAAGAACTGGTTATGTGCAGTGAATTAAGCAATCTGATTCTTTGCTTGGCAATTAAAAGAAAAGAAAAAGAGTTTTATATTTAAACATCATATGGAAGAAAAATGCAGCGAACAACACAATTTGGGTAGAAAGCATGAAAATTTTAGTATTTAAATATTTTGAGATTTTATTTTAATTATAAAAAATATGAACTTTTTCTTAATGTACTATTGTGTTGAATGAAGTTTTCAATCAATTTTTTTTTTAAATAACCTGTTTGTTTACGAATTTTTTAGTTGCTTTGAATGTAAACCAAATTTGACAGGGAAGAATATCAAATCATTTCAAATATGGATAGGTTTAACAACGCCGGGGGGGGGGGGGGGACTCTGATGTTGTTCATTCAATCTTTTCATTTTCATTTCTATTTTATTGTTTCTTGTGCTGAGTTTAGAGTTAGGTGTTTGAGGATTGAGTTTAGGTTGGTGTTGAAATGATGATGACTTTCTAAAATTTTAATTATTTAGTTTTATTGGATAAAGAGATGGTGATTGGAGGGCAAATTGGCACTCGGACCATTGAGATTGATATTTGGAAAGATTGATTTATTTTTTGATGTTTTTTAAATTTGTGTTGTTATAATTGTCTTCTCCATCATAATTGGACTTATGGGATTGACTTCTAACTTGCTTCAATTGATTATAATGGCTGCATATGCATTTTTTGATGATAGAATAAATTTCGTTCAATATATGCATGTATTCAGGTTAGTAACAGAAATCATTAAGAAGAGGATTCACGTTACCATGGAGCATGTTAACTTCAAGGTATACTGATACTGAGGAGATCAAGCTGAGGAACTCAAGACTGAAGCTAAGCCAAGAGGTGAAGTCATCAGTATAAAGAAGCAGTCACTAAGTTTTATGGTAGAAGGTGCAACATTGGAAACTGTCGATCCCATTCCTTATGATGTCGTCAACGATCTCAATTCTTAAAGGTGCATACTTTTTTGGTTTTGTTGCTGTTTTCTTACTTATTGCAATTTTTTGCAGACATCGTCAGCTTGTTTGGATGTATTTCATCCTTGTTAATTTTGTTTTTGAAAGGAACTTCTATAGCGAATGCGTTTGTTTTTAATTTTCATTTCATATTAGAAACAAGAGATGTTTTCCAATGCAGAGTCATATGCTTTTGAGGATGTGTTATGGAAATGGGCTCCAAATGCTTTTACGTTACCTTAGCATTACTTAGCTGCAAGAATATTGATGTGTTAACTGAGCATTACTTAGCCACAACAATATTGATATGCCTTTTAAGGTCCAGGAAGCATGGTTGACACTTGATAGTGTGCAAGTGCTAGGCTTTTAACATCTTGAGTTTCATAAACATATTGATTTGAGTTTGTAGCTTCCAGGTGAGTTTTTCTCAAATCATTTAGTTTTTGTGAGCATTCGTCTGTTGGGTATGTGAGAGTAATGGAGGTTTTGAATTCTTTGAGACTGAAAGTGACAAATGCATATGTTGCTAGCTTCGAAGGATTAAGCAACCGTGGAATAGGAATTCTGAAATTAAAAGACTACGATTGGACTTATTAGAGTTTATTTATATTTTGATAGTATTTAAAGGTTACTTGATTGAATTATTTGTTTCAATCTTTATTTCACAAGTTATATATTTACAAAAAGTAAAAAAAAAATAAATGTTATGCTTCCTAAAATTGAAGGTCATATACTTCAATCTTTTATAAAAAATTATGATATATATATATTTTTAAAATACTTATACTAAAAAAATAATGTTAAATTTTTAAATTTAAAGAATTTTATATTTAGTATTTTTGTAGTACTAATAGATATTTAAAAAAAAAAATGTAATAAAAGTTAATCATAAAAAATTAATACAATATAGTATAGTACCAAATATATTATAATGTAGTATCAAACATTGTATAAAATTATTGTAATACAAAACTAATATAATATAATATTATGCAATAAACTAACTTTAATATAATATAATATAATGTGCCAAATACATTCCATAATAATACCCAAAAATTAAATGAAAAAATTAATAAACTTACGAAATGATGGGTCCCTGATGAATACGCCCACCACATCACACAAATTTTACTCTAATATACGACGTGGACCAAAATTTACCGACAAAATAAATAAAATAATAAAAGATAGGAACCGTTCTACTTTCACTAAGTTTTAGATAGGGTAATCCATATCTTACATACATGTAAGATATATTCTTCTCGCATGAATAGGGATTTAAGCGAATATCTCGTTATGGATGGATAATATCAAAACCGACAAATCATAATTATACATAATGGATATATCGTATCCATATCAGATATTTAATATTGGACATGATTTTATATATAAATGGAATCATGAGATATTTTATTTTGTATAATAAAAATAAAAATATAAAATAGTTAAAATCAATATCGAAATTTACTATTAAACTATTATATTAGTAATATATATAATAAAAGGCGGTCCCGGTGGGGTGGTCAGGCAAACTTTTATGAATTAAAGCGAGGTCCCATTCGGCAAAGCCGCATGGTCCCGGCAAGACCTTCCGGGTGAGGTCCGGTGGTGGTCCGGCGACATTCAGTGATGTCAGTGGTGGTCCGTGACTTTCCCATGGAGGTCCATTTATAATATTAAATTAATAAAATAAAAATAATAATTATTATTAGTATAAATAAATTAAAAAAAATTAAATGGCAATTAGATTAAAACTTAGCTTTTGTTTTTAATATAAAAATTTAAATTTTTCGCTATTAATATAATATTTTTACAATTGTTTGTTTATCATATTTTATTTTTTAATTTTATAAAATTAAAATTTTAAACAAGGCTTGTTGGGTTAGCGGATATCCATCGTAAGGTGAAAATAATTATCCATATCCATCTCCATATAATTTTAAAACTATCTATTTGAAATCTAAAATTTTGGATGGATATTATCCGTCCACCTATCGTTGGATGGATATCATGGATATCCATTAATAAAATTCCTGTTACTTGCGTGAAACGCATTTAACACCTCACGAAGAGTGTATCTTACGATACGTAAAAGATGGGGACCTAGATAGTGCAACTTACTTAGTGGCCCAAAATGAATATAAAAATAAATAAAATTAAGAAAAACAAAGCATCTTAATTGTTGAAAATTATAAAATAAAATAACGTTACAAGGACCTGGTAGTCCGGTAGCGGTTTAAATTGTGAAGTGCTTGTTATATGTCAGTTGTCTTCACTCGAAGGTACTGGGCGCGGAAGCCAAAAGAACTGAGGTTTGATTGAGGTTGTATCTTCGAAATTTACAAATCTGTTTCTGGGTTCTACACTTTAGTGGATTGCTGATTTGGGTTCGTTTACTTTAAATTTTTATTTTTTTTCCCGGTAAACACAAATACTGTCGTTTTAGCTCAAAAAGAAAGGTATACAATTCCAATTTTTTTTTTTTTTTTGGGTTTGATTTTTAGCCTGGTTCGTTGTTGATATATATTGCTATATGAGGAGCTATTTTGGTGCATGTTTGCTGACCGTATGTGTAGAGCAACAGTTCTGATCTTTGCTGAAATGGGTAAAATTTGGTTCTTGAATGAGACTTGAAATTGTAATTACGGGGAATCATAGTTGTGATCGCAAGAAAGTTAATTACATTTTGATATCAATCTGTGGCAAACTTTATGGATGATTGGGGGAAAAGAAATGATTTCAAGGTTTTTGAAATTCAAGGTTTGAGGTTTCAATTTTTTTATAAATCATGGATTTGGGTTGCATGCTGAGTGTAAGTGATATTTGTAGCCAGTTTTGGTATTAAGTCTAGTTAATCCATGATAATGGAGAAACAAAAGCAGTTTAGGACATGGACAATGGAGAAACAGCAAAGTATTTGCAGTGTCACCTTTGAAAAACAACCCTAGTATTCAAAGGGTTATGGAAGAACAACAGGTTTCAGGTGTGAGCACTAATAAACTGCCTAGTGCTGGTAGGTGATGAAACAACAGAGTTTTCATAATTGTGACTATTGATAAAACAGCTGAGTACTTGTGATGGAAAAACAGGGAGTTTTACTGTTTATGGAGAAAACAGAAGAGTTTTAGCATAGTGACGGAGAGACAGCTGAGTTTTATAGGTGGTGGTCAGAGGAAGAATAAAGTTTGCCAGGAAATAGAAGTCACTTGCAGCTACACTTGCTGTCAGACTGAATTTAAGTAAATTTAGAGATTTTGCAGGGTTGTGATTCTAGTGAAGCTAAGGAGTTATGAAACAAAATCAAGGAAGGTGAGACTCCCCTTTATGTGGCTGCAGAGGTGGTATGCTTTGATGGTTGAAGGAGATGCTTCGACATATGAACCTTGAAACTACGTCTATTGCAGCAAGAATGGATATGATTCATTTCACTTGCTTGACAAAGTAGAGGTCATCTTAGTAACTCCAATGATTTCATTTTATTAGACCTATTCCTGTTAATATTATTTTAAAGCTTAAGGAAATTAGAAATTGTTGGTAGCTACTGTAGACAGTGGAATAACAGTTGCTTGCAAGCACCCACATGTGTACGTGCTGCTGAATACAGTAACAGATGATTTAATATTCATTTTGCAGTAAATATTCAAAAAAATTTTGAAAGAATAACAAATTTGCATACTTTCTACTGAAGTTTTATGATTTCTTTGGAAGATTGCATAGGCATAAATATTAGCATGAATTTTACGTTTATGGTATGAATGAATGCATGAAAGTTAATGCATGTAAAAAGTTATTAGCATTCATGCGTTTATTTATGCTATAAAAGTTAAAAATTCTGCCAATATCTAATGCCATACAAACTTCAAAATAAACTAAAACTTCAAGAATGCGTACAAATTTAGTTCTTTTCTCAACTTTACTACAAATGAATATTAAACTATTCATATTGCTGTTCAAAAGTCTCCACTTTGATTTGAATAGTAATGCTTTCCACCTTGACAATAAATCAGTTAAGCCTTATCCTTTACAGCAGCCATGGTTCTCAACATAGAGAATCACTATAGTCCACCTACTTGGGTACTCATACCATTTAAATTAAACTATAAGACATGCTGGTTAGTTTGGTCCTCCAAATTATTTGAGACAAAAAGGTAGCCATGATTGAACTTAAGATACCACTTGCTCTCTTTGTCTAATTTTGCTTATGGTAGCATTTAGCTTCTTGGATTAAGGGAGTGAATTTGGAATGAAAAATGATTATATTCTACTAAAATAGAAGTGGGAATAAGAATGAAAAATGTGAGGCCATGTTTTTTGGATGAGGAATGGAAGCTTTATTCGCAGCATGGGAAACAGGGTGGGAATCAAGTTAAAATCATGACTCCTCCCCATTTACTATCATCCCAATTCATAATTCTACTTTTATCCTCAAAATTAATTTTATTATCATTACATTATTATTATTGTTATTTTCTAATTTTGTAATTGTTGTTAATAATAATACTACCTTGTACTATTGCTAATGGTAATAAAACTAATAATTAATAGTAATAATTTTAAGTAATATTATTAATTAATGATAATAAAATTAATGATGATAATAATATTGATAACGATGATATTATTAATTCGTTAATTAATTAATAGTAACAATGATAATGATAGCGGCAATGGCGACATAATCAATTAATCTTATTTTAACCTTATAGCAGTATTATGATTTCTATTCTCATTTTTATTTCAATTATCATTGCGATTTCAGCTATTTTGATTATCAATTTGTAACCACAACATTAATGTCACCACTTTCTCTGAAGTATGTTCCTCATCACTTATAGGTTCATTGTGCCACACATGGAGTCAATCTGCGGGTAAGAAATTTATCAGTGTTTGCTTGAGAAATTTATTTCAACCATCAAAAGAGCAAAGAGTGACATTTGGAAACAGTTTGGACAGGGGATGATTGTTTTGTGAATGTGTTCACAATTTGGTGTATATGGTTTAATTTAATGCCATTTTTATAATAAAATTAACACTTTGTAGAGATTCTATTTGTTCAGTAAATATCAGGTAATTTGTTGTTGCAGCCCATGGGCTATCAAACATCTTTAATTAATTTGGGTGTTTGGATTGGTGGTTTCAATGGATAAAATCTCTTATGGAAAGAGAGATCTGGATTCAAATTAATCTAGCTCCATGTAAACAATTATTTTTTAGTGTTAATTGAACAATGGTGCCAAAACTCTTATGACAGAATAATATGTTGATGTACTTGTGTTTAGAAACTTGCAACATTTTGAAATATTCACACACAAGACTTCTATTTTAAAAATATTTCTGAATGGCTTACCTTTGCAAATTACATGACAAGCTTATTTAGGTGTGTGATTCAACGATTAATTGAGGGGGCAAAAAAGTTAAATACCTAGTACTTGAGCATTAAAATATTTGGCTGCAGCATAAGTTACGTGAAGTAACAAATGGCTTGAAGGGTTAAAATGCATCAAAGGAAGAGAAAAAATGAAGGGATTGAAGGCTGCCGAGAATTTAGTGAATAAAAAAGATAAAAAGAAGAAGGAAAAATGGAATTTGGCGGCGATTATTTTTTTAAAGAAAAGAGAAAATTAAGAAGAAAATAAAACAAATACGAAGAGATCTTGGGAAATTCGTGATTCCATTTTATCGCTATATTGAAGAAGGCAAGAGAAAAATATTTTACTAGTGATATGAGATTCTGAAATGTTATAATATTTGTTAAACTATCACATACTCAATATCTACGATCTCTGTCACTATCCTCAAAGACTCCTGCGCTTTCTCTCTGTGGAACCCAGATGTCAAAAAGCAAGTGAATACTGTTTTATAGCGAAAAATTAATATTAAATATTATATATTTACTAAAATTGCCTTTGATTTTCTTAACTACTATACTTTTTCTTAATATTCTTCTTACGAATTTGTTTAATGTTTTTTTTTATGCTGTTAGATTGTGACTTGACTCTCTTCTTTTTATATGGCATCTTTAACCATGATATTTGTTATGATGTTTAGATTCTTTGACCAAATCAATTACATTGACGTTAAATAGAGATTTGATTGAATCGATCGATCTCATGTAATCCTTCTCTTTGCCATAGTTATGTTCTACATCTGTTGAGTTCTGAGATTTACTCTAAATAAAAGTATTGCAGGCTCACTTTGGTATGATTTTTGCAAATCTACGTCTTCTGTTTCTCTCTCGAGCAATTAATAATGATTAT